>JAFMSR010003287.1:0-15451 GCA_022818135.1 Saxidomus purpurata | reverse complement strand
TTTGAACCTTTTATTCTTTTACCATTTTAACAGTTTTAACAATCTTGATTCTCCTAACTGTAAGAACTATTATGCATTTATATGATACTCGTGAGAGGTGTGAGGCAGTTTGACAAGATAGATAGATACTATAATGATTTTACCCGATATAGACATAAATTAAAATGGAACAAAGTCTCATATTTTCAGTGGATCTGAATGACTACATAGCATAACACTTGATGATTAATTATCTAGGAATGATTTTCTTAGATCTTAGTGTACGTCTGCCTATAAAACATCTGCATTTTAAATGGTTCTAGGAAAAAGCGTGAAGTTTTTATTTGTTGCAACCTGCTGGCTATTATCAAATTAGAAAGCTCTTTGGTGGCTGAAATTATATAATTAAACTGTGGCTGACCCAAATTATAGCAAATCAGTACTGGTGGTAAACTGACATTTCATTAATGACCATGCAAATTATCTAAAGTAGCGTTTGCCACCTTCAGTGAAAGATATAACTGTAATGGCGAAGCCATTAACCAGATAATGTGGTAAATTAATCAAACAATATTATACAGCAAGCCTGTTACGCTAGCCGTATTTTGTAAGATTGCCTTTTCTATTCTTAAACACCACAATAGGTCCTTCATGAAATAACAAGTTTAAATGAAACTCTGTGCGAAGCTTATGTATGTAACGAATTTGATTTTGATTATATAGATCTGCATTCACCCCACCCAAAAACATTTCTAAATGGTATGTTAATAAACTACTAGTATGATAAACATATATTCGTCGCATGTAAGTATTTAGTGTACATATCTCCAGCTCTGCATAATGTAGGTTCAAGTCATGTGAACATTCATTTTCTTATTCAACTTTTTATACTTGAATACAATTATTATATTTATATAGAATGTACCTGAACGCACCAGGAACATTGATTATAGCGATTATTTTGACTTTGAAGTATAAAAAAGATTATATTGATAATGCTTACATGCCGAGCTAGTCAACATAACACTGGCACGTTATATGGACTCCTTTTCTAGTAGAGTAAACGTGACGGATATATGCCTATTGTACTTTAAGTTTTTAATTAAAAAAATAAATAATAAATATTGAGAAAAGTCTACATTACCTATCAAAGTTTGAAATTTTCATTTACTTACTTACGTTCGTAGTGCGGGAGCACTAAGTATAGATTATCAAATTTGCATTAAAAAGTACGCTTATAACTGAGCTACGAAACAAATCGATTTGTTTCTTGTGTGTAAAATTAATTTATATATTTATAAAGTCAATATATGTAATTGAAAGCCGAACATACCTTAGTGAAGCAAATTCGTTTCATTCTGATCCACACTATCAGGGTTAGCATAACTAATGGCAAGATCTCGTCGGGCGAAATCATAGATACATTTTGTACTTGTATATATCTGAAAGCAAGTAAAAAAACTTAATAGTAGTTGCAAAATTGTATGTCCCACAACTTATTTTGATGTCAAAAATTCTCTACATGTTATAAAAATTGGTCATGGTACAATTTGTAATGAAAGCTACGAATGCGTATCAATTATGTTAAGACATATCTTTCAGAAAAATCTTTCAGAAATAATAAAAGTTACAAATATAAAGTTACAAGTTATCTTTTTACGGGCGTTCAGTATATATAAGAGACATGACGCTAATATATCAACTAAATAACACTTCTGATTATGTAGGTTTTTATTTCAAAATGCATATATCGATGGTATCAAATTATGTTAAAATCAAAAGTAGAAAATTCTTTTACCTTTAAACACAGTCTCCTTCAACAATATGTGAACTCCGCTTTACTGCAGTATCGTTGTACTATTCCAATTATTTTTGTTCAAATTATACATACAACACTGTAGGTGTAAAAATGTCTTACAATTGAAACAATTCTTCTTCGAACACATTAGCAAGGTCACTGTTCGTTCATCCATTTTCATAACACAACTACTTCACATAAAACTCATTGTTATTGACTAAATGAACCTTGTAACAGACTGTAAACCGTTGTAATGAGAACTACCTGTTTTATGACCCTTGAAATACTTTGAATTTTGTACTTATACACATTTTGTACCTTCGAGAAGTGGCAGACCCCCATAGGAACAATTTTGTTGTTATTTCTTATGTTTATTTCTTTTTTGTGTTTCTAATAGAATTGAAATACATGAAAATTTATGTAATTTTGCAAAATATGACAACTGCTTCTTAATATTCCAGAATTGTAGCGTGCTGTTCAAGTAATAAATGAAAATATAAAAGTCGACCTTGGTAATTATTAGAATAATTTTAAATATTAGTGATAAAAAATCCGTTATCAGTAATTGCCCATACTCCCAGTCTTTTACTTTTATTTGTGTGATATGCCTCGGGACAAAATTATGTAAATTACATGAAGTATTTCATGGCTTTATTGCATAAGTTTGTTACCCGTGTTAATTTTTGGGAATTAACTACATGTTTTGTAATTCTGCATTGACTGCAGTACTTTTTTAACCTATACAAAAACAAAATTTAATAAACATGAAATTACTTCAACTGGTAAAAGTCCATTACTAAGACCAGAAACAGAAAACAGAAACCATTTCCCGTCGGCGATATTTGACTAGGACCTCAAGGGGCAGGTACTGGTGAGAACTCCAGAAAGCAGTAATGAAGAATATTTTATTAAGTTTTAAGAACTTACGCTGTATAAGCCTCAGATCATAATAATAATAATGAATTACAGTCAAACCTGTGTTGAAGACCACCTCCAAATAAAGACCACCCTGCTTATAAAGACCAGCAGGATGATTACATTGCACTTTTCATCTGTAGTAAAACGGCAGTGAATAAAAACCACATACTTTCAAAGACCAAATTTATAGCTTCCCAGCAGTGGTCTTTGCTCACAAGTTTGACTGTATGTAGAAATTATTAAATTTTCTATGTTTCATGCATCGCAAAATAGGCGAACGTAATGTATTGGTTACTAGTAATTCGAAATATCCGCGCTCGTGTGATTCGACCACCAGCTTAATGTATAATTGACTGTTTTCAGATGTGCTTATACAGCTGTACTGATGAAGATTTATTGTAAGACTGTCTTTGTAAAAGAACTATTGCAACTTGCGTATTACATTTTTATTTTTCCTTTACGTGTCGCGTTGATGAAACTTACGATTTGAGGCCTGTCACGTAACAGGCTGGCAGTTAACACGCCATCACTTCTGGGAACGGCCAGTTCTAAAATCTCTAGAAGAAACTGCCAATTTTAAAAAAAATAAAGAATCATTTTGGGAACTTGGTTCGAAACAATGACCTCAACTTCGGTGATAGTTTTAGTGATTACAAGTCAACAACATTATTGCCTAGTCTGAGGCCGTAAGTAAAGGCTGTTATTTAGTGTAATAAATGTCTTACATACTATTCGCATTTAACTTTCAGGAAAGGTAGTAGTTGCACTGGCACATGTATGGTCTGATACCTGCGCATGTGCGCATGTATAGTATGGTACCTGTTCACGTGCGCGGGTATGGTATATATGTATTAATTTTGGATAACAACCCATTGAGAACAGAAGGTAGTTGTGTAAAAGACAAGCATGACCTCATATTCAAATGATTGCTGCTATCAAAACGAACATTTGTATTTAATAATTGCGAATCAATTTTATTTTTACATGTACTCTATTGTTTCTATAAACAATTTGCCACATGACCAAAACAAGAACTCATTATCTAATACAAGTCAGATCTAGTTTATTTTGTATCACTCGAGTATTAATCACAACACATAAAGAACAAAGATGGCAGTAAATAGGTCGTAGTAACATTAAAGGGGCACTACCTACATCTAGCAAGTTAAACTCTCCAAACATAAATAATGTGTTCAATGAACGTAAAATGATAAAAGAGTCGTAAGAGTCGCTGACTTGAAATCACTATAACCTCTCATAGATTGAGCGTCATCGGTTTGAGCCCTGCTGTGAGAGACTTTCTTGCGGAAGATATGAGTCTAGTACTGGTTCTTCCCAGGAAAGTTAGTTAAGTAAACTGCCTGCCTATTAAAATGACCAAATGCAGTTAGAACGGGCGTAAAATTCCTAAAATACATTTATTAAGAACAACAAATATAAAAATGCTTCATTTTGTCACAATTTTTGTGCTATATCGCTATCAACTCATTAGTTTTACAATGACAACTTTACATAGATTATTGGATATTTTACGGTACTGTACCATATTTTCTAACGCTGGTTTTACCTGTATAGTATAAGCCTTTAAGTTACATGTAAGTAATAATACTTGCAAATATTCTATGATTTTGAAGTTATTTAATTTGACACCAGTTTTAAGGAGTACCTCTTTAAAGAAAGAAGCATTATTTACAACATCACAATACAAACATTATTGATAGCTTTGTTTGATTCGATTCAAGGGCACGTCATGGCAAAGACGTGCAGAAATGTTCTACAAGCTTCATTTCTACATTGAAAGGTCAATGTTAGCGTGCTACAAACTCTGGTTTGAACACATATCAAAAAATTTGGTGACCAATCGTTCCGGGGCGATCCTGTGTTTTGCACTTTGCTCAGCGCCATTTCCAAATTGTTGTTACTGCAGTGTCTTTTCTCAGTGTTAGAATATTATTAAAACCATTATTCAGTGTGTAAGTCTGGTTGTTGATCGGATTGGTTTTGGCCTTTCATTAATTTTACAACTGTAGGGGGGTGGGGTCGGTGGGGGATTGGGTCGAGCATCACACTTCTGACCCGGAGGCATCATGTTCGAATGCCATTATCCTTCTTTCTGGTGCAAGCACTTGTTCCGGCAAACATATTAAATAAATAACTAATAAGAAGCTAATACAAGTGTAACAATTTAAAGATGGATAACCAAATGAGATATATGTGAAAAGGCATATTACATGTATATGATGAAATGTTTTTTAAAACCCTGGTGAAACAATGGGAAGCAAATGAAAAGTAACTCGTTCAACAATTTGTGCTTAGACTTCGAAACCAGTATCTTTAAAAATGGCACCTGGCGAGAGCAATAGTTCTAAACTTTCAGTATGTAAGTTACAAGTTATGTTCTGAACATGAGCTACTTCGACTGTATACAAGAAGTAAGAAAACTGAAAACAAATTTGGTAAATTACAGAAATCCTCACATGAATAAGAAATAAAGAGAATTAAATATTTAAGGTAGTGGGGGTCTAATGGACACTATTCCAAAACACATTAAACTTAATATTTATATAATCTACATCTGTTAACCGACTAGTGTGCAAAATTTAAAGACATTTCACCGTTTAATTAAAAATTAATTTCGTTTTTTGTTGCCCTACCCCGACTTAAGAAATACTGACCATATTAAAAAGTACCCTAAAAGTTAAAATAGGTATGTTTGCAAGTATTATTTACATTTATTTTTTTTCTAGGTTCCAAAAAGTATTACAAGCAATGTAGAATTACAAAACATGTATTATAATTCTACAAGCTTAACATGTGTAACAAAAAATATGCAATAATGCCAAAAACTAGGGTAAACAATTTGCCTAATTTTGCCACGAGACATATCACACATGTACATATACACGATTGTAGCAAAAGATTCGGAGTAGGGCCATCACTATTGATTATAAAACTTTTATTAGTAATAAATGAATTGAATTATAAGAAAAAATGAAAATGTTTTACCGTCTACTTTTTGAGATATTCATCTTTTAAAAATGAGCACGGTCAATTTTTATATTTTCAAGTAACTGTCCAGCTTGATAAAATCAAGGAAAACTAAGATACAGTTTTCAAATCTTGTAAAATAGCATAATTTTTCATGTTTTTCAATTTGATAACTAAAAAAGAAAAAATTACGAAAAAAAAAATTTGGCTCCTTCGGGGATTGAACTCAGGACCTCTTGATCTCAAAGCAGACGCTCTAACCACTGCGCCACAGTACAAAATAGGTACAGCTATAAAATCCAAAGTATTCCAAATGGTCATTAAACAGGAAGTACTCATTACACATCCACTACCTTAAATATTGTAAAAATAGGGAATGTGTAAGCTTTGCAATACTGAAATTGAAACAAACTACATTTCACATGTAGAGAGGATTACATTCCACGTTCTATACTGGTATTCTTGCTACCCTTATTTTATGTTCCTGACTCTGCATCATCTTGTATGTGTGCTATTTAAGATATATTGATATGGACTGGAGACCAGAATAAAATAAATCTATTGTTATTGTAAAAAGAAAGTTAGGCTACATTTTATATTTAAAGCTAAACAACTTTCACTATTTCTTAACATTTTCACATAATATTTACTTTTGTTTAGAGATTATTTTGATCACGTGATTCCCCACCGTGTCATATAACGAAGAAAAATTACTGCATGGTGAATTAAAATGTTTGAGTAATTGCCCCCAAAGCAAAATTATCATGACAGTATTAAAACCTATGCAAATTTAAACATTAATATATATTTTGAGCATGCTCGTTCTGTCTGTAACGATGCACAAAGTCTTATTGCGTGACTGCTTCGTGACAAAGCTGTTGTATGTATCTGTTACAGTTGATAGTTTAAAGGTTCATTTTCCTGTGTCATGAGACAGAAACAAGAATATCAAAATACATAAGCCTCTATATTCCCTACTTACGATACAACTGATGTTGGATGTATCTTTTCAAACTGAATGATAGATGATACCAAAACAGGCGTTTATAAACTTATACAATGCTTTATACATTTTACGCACGCAATTCGGCTTGGTAGAGGATACGCGATAGCATTGAAATACTGCAAATCATGATGTTCGTATTGCATGTTTTAAAAATATATTGTAAAACATAATTTAAATTATTTACAGTCAGAGTAACTTGGTGAAGATGATAAGCGGATACAGAGAAAATTAGAAGTATTTACATATCTTAAATAGACAAATTTATAAGAAGTTAGAGTTCCAATAAGCCTCAATGACCCTTAAATATAATGAAATGAAATGTTATTTTCACAACTTTCTGTAACGACTCAAACAATTTTCAGAAAATGACAGATATTCCTGTTAAGAAACAGACTGTAAACCGTATTTAAAGATTTAAGGGTGAATAAAAACACATAAATGTATCTTGGAGGATATCGAACAAACGTTAACAGCATCGTTTATATTAGATTTTGAATTAGATTCGAGTATTCTAGTGATGGGCCTTGTATATATCACCCTTGTATAAATTATGTTGTAAAATTGTATTGTCGACTGAAAAATGTGGGTTCCTTATTCATGGTGCATATTTAATTTATGTTTATATTGTACTTGTTTCGTAATAACGTAAATAAAAAAATACTTTTTTTAATTCATTTTATTTAACGATTTGCTTCTAATTACGACAACGTCCGGTGTCAGTGAACTATTCTAGATAATATCTGATGCGTTTACTCGAAGATGCGGTCGGTCGAAATTATATTACAGTCCCTTAAATTGGCACTTCGATTGCCCGCAAATTGACTGTACATTTATACATTCGACATAACTGTAATCAACAATCGCCTTATTCTGGTTCAACAGGTGCCCGCATAATGTTTGTGAAAGTATTCAACTGAACAACGATTCTGGGCAGCTGTCGTATCCACTCATGACCCAAAGTTTGTCAAAGTATTCAACTTAACACAAGTTCTCGGCAGCTGTCGTATCCGCTCATTACCAAAGATAGGCTATTCTCGCGTCCGCTCAAAACCCATAGTTAGGCTATTCTCGTGTCCGCCCACGACCCAAATATATGAAATTTCGGTAAGGAAGCGCGTGATCCGATCTGTTACTGTTTTCACAAGCGACTTTTTAAGAAAATGGCCCAAAATGAAGGAGATAGAATGCAAAACGATAATTTCTTAAAAGCAAACAAAATCATTTTTATGAGTTTTAAGGTATAATTTTCGAAAGAAGTTATCACATTGTAGTCAATGTCGTGAACATTTGTTTTATAAAAAAATTAGCTGAAAATATCAGAGAAAATGAAAATCTTACATGCCCGAAATAAATGGTTATTTGGTTAACCTGTGTTACTTTGTATCTATTGACTTGAACTTTTGATTTATCTACCAACAAAATTTGATTGAATTCGGCGAATTATTTCAGTGAAAACCCTCTCATTTATGTCTCTGTCCTAGGACCCAGTTTAGGCCTATGTTATGCGCCAACATTCAATATAATTTTATTAACTACATTGTACTTCTAAATCATATTTTATGGGCTATAAAATGGTATTGATTTTGTTCGGGTCATTAGACTCTGAAGTCCACTAAAACACAATCATAAGGAATAGTTTGCGCAACACAAAAAAAGAATACAAACGACCCTACCAGGTCTCGAACCAACAACCGCCTTGAAGAAAAGGTTTACGGCCTACATCGTAGCTGATTGTGCCACGGAGGCCGAGCCACCAGTACAATTAATTACCAATTATCTACGAGACATAAATTAACAGTCACAGGGTAACCCGCAATTCGAACATATTTTTATATTTGTTTACAAGTTAAAAAATGTTTCAATGTTTACCAAGTGAATAGAAACAATCATACACTACAGAACTTCTTGTTCGATTTTTGACGATTGAAGGTCATGCCACATTGACATTGTCTGCTGTATATAGTGGCGGGTGGGGTAAATTTAGCCTTATTTACTTTCAATGCAGAGTTTGCGTAAATAAGTTATGATATCATTAATGTTCTTGAATCAGCTAAAAGTGAATTAGCAATCGTCTCTTTTTGAGAGATGTGGCGATGAAATGACATACAGATTAAAACTCGTAAACATCCATGACCCGAGTATACCACACCGATTCATTTTAAATAGATCTCTACTTTATACACGATGTATTCACGGCAAGAGTATTTTTTAATAGAAAAACAGTTAAACACTTACTTCTACTTCCCAATCCATCGTTTGATGTACACAACATTCAAATTATGACCGTTATCACTGCAAAATGTAAACACGTGTAAATTTCCGCTTCCTGGTTTTTCCAAAAATCGTGACGTCATTTCATAGCGGGTTTCCCGATAACGTCATCGATGTCATTAAGACAGGTTATTCCATGACGGTGTCCATATGTTTGTCGGTCTGAATTACCTTAATTATGTAAACGTTGCTTATACAACACGGCGATCAGCCACTTCTTTTGTTTTCAGAAGGCCATGCTTTAAATATGGAAATGAGTTATGAATATTCTTTCACATTCCATACATGTTACCTTCTTTAAAGACCGAGATTGGTAGCCCTGGGAAACTTTTCTATGATTGGCACCTACCATTAAGTGTTATTAGGCATGGGTCATAAAACCCTCATCTTGCAGTAATTCGATAATTTTGGATTTGAACTGCAGCACCTGTATAAATTATTGTGGTCATTACTCTCTGGGACTAGCATTCACCACACAGAATTGAAGATTTAAGCGTTATATAACAATCTAAATAAATTTTGTTTGTTTAATGACAGCTCAGTCAAATAATTATTCTATAAATTTTTATGCAGTTATAGTTAATTTTCTTCATGTAAGCTCTAAACACAGTTTCTGAATTTACACATTGATTGTAACTGAGAAATATTTTTGTCTATCTTAGATATCTCGATATCTCTCCTACTTAACCCACACATAAATGTTAAACATACAAATACCAATGTCGAAAAGTTATGGATATATGCTCTATTTAATCATGACATATATCTCTGATTTGAAGAAAGGTATCTTTATCATGACCATACAGAGGTATCTTTTTTATTAGAAAGATAATAAGAATATTTCACTGGTTACACGTGCAAATGGAAATATCTGGCTCGATGGTAACTGTTTTGGCGGTACCGAGGCTCTGCCGGGTGTAAGATGAGATTTTCCATCACTGGTAAACACTGCAGATATCCCGATCTGGTATGAAGGAAATCCTTCTGTCTTACAAAGACACCCCTGCAAATCTGAAATATATCTCTAATATGATATAAAATAAATATAATATTTTAAATGCCCTTTGGATATCTAATGTGCTTTAGAGATATGTCAGTCTCAGTTTCTTGAGATATCTCGTTTGCATGGAAGGTTGTATTTTTCAGATACCACTTGTATTTGAAGACAAAAATCTTACTGATATAATTATGTGCATATAACTGTAAAAATATCTATCACCGACATATCACAGAGAAGGAGATATATCTTTACATTTTAGAGATATCTCTTTTGTTTAGAAGATACCTTTCAGTATGATAGAAACATCAAGTATCTCTATAACCTAAAAATATTTATGTTTCAATAAAATAGGAAATAACTTTATGTTAGTTATGAAATAAACTGTGTGTTACTTCTTCTATGTAAAAAGAAGAGCATATACTGATATAAAGCTTGCCAATATTTGATCATTCCCTGTGCACTGAAATTCACATTCACAACAAAAATCCCAGTAGTTCCACATTTGAAGTAATAAAACCATTAATTCTCTCAGAACAAAAATGTCATGTGTTAAAAGCATGGGATCAGTGCTGTGGTAGCAAATAATTTTCTATGATACAGTGTTATCAAACACAGAAAAGTCCTCAAGGGCTATCAATCTCAGCCTATAAAGAATGTATTATCAGTATTTTTATTGTTATAATAATAATAATTATTTTTTTAGTAGTAGTAGTAGTATTTGTACTTATATCTGATGTTTCTAACGGACATGCGCGTTGAGATCAGGCCTGGTTCATTTAGGCAAATGAGTGACGTGAAAAATCGCGTTTAACTTGAAATATTAATCTGCATCAGGAATCTAGATCATATTTCCTCACAAATTCATTTCTTTGTTGCATTTCATTTAAAACGTAATACCCGAGATACCAGACCGGCCATATAAAATATCTAAAACCTGTCAGTGTCAGCTAATTATCAGCACGGTATTATGAACATTAGCGGTATTTGCCAGCAATAAATGTAGAACATTATCATTAGTGCCCAATATAAATGTGTCCCACGCCTGTAATGTATTTCTTGAGATTCATCTCTTTGGTTGTAAATTCTGAAAGTGAAATACAAGAAAGGACTGTTGAATGCTCCTTGTAGGAGTACACTCAGCTACATGTTTATTAGATAAGTGTGTTGTAGCATATAACATAATTATTCCAAATTTGTTTTCACTAGATAGAGTGTTAAAACTTCACAAAGTAAGATACATGGTTGACTGTGTAGGCAATGCTTGGAAATGTTGCAGTTCCATTTAATGCTGCACCGAAGATTATGCTGGCACTTGAGAGAGCTTTCGTTCAGAGGGAAAGGAGTATAGCGTTGTTAGTGTGTTGTTATTGATTGAAACAATAAACTTGATATCATCAAAAGGACGTTCGGCAATACAGGTTGTTTTCACCACGTTTACTAGAATTTATAGCAGAACGAAGCTCTCATGCTGAGCGTAAATAACGACAGCCATAATGAAAACGTTAATTTCATAAGAACGTTATACAGAACAGAAACTTCTCAACGTACCGGAACCGGAATATGTACATGACGACATGGGAACACAAGTTATAGGTACCAAAACAGTAAGTACATTTTATGAGTTTGATTTATATTTTGAGATACATGTTCAGATTAAGGGCAGAGAAAACTAATTCAACATTTTTAAGACACAAAACGTTCAGAACGAAACTGTTCACGGACAGCAAATGTTTAAAACAAGTTAGCCCTTATGGATAAACTCTATTATATAAGTCAAAGAGGTGTAGTTACTAGTCTTTGTTTTGGGGGGGATTTAACATTCGTTTTGAAATAATCAATTGATTGTATATATTTATTTGTGATAATCAACTGAATATCTGACAGTATTATGACACACAGGAAGCATTTTTAAATATACCAAACTACTGTTTCGTACCAAATATCATGTCAAGTTGCTTCTACATTATATATAAGTGTTTCTTCAAAACGTATTAATGTGTAATAGATATTAACTTTCGATGTCATCAAAGAAAACCATTAACTGTACCACAGAAATTCTTATCAGCAGGTTAATGATCCGCTTTGAATTATGATAACATGGATTGACAGGGAGTAACATATAATATCGTTAAATGGGATTCTAATTCAGCTTTTTGAGATGTGATGAAAAGTCTCTTTTACCGACCTCAGTGAAACAGACTTGCTCACTTTTGTATCAGACACTTAATACATGTTTTACATTATGGGAAATAGTTCTTTGAGGCGTTTATTTAGGTCAGCTAGATAGATATTGTTTCTTTTTAGAAGTGCATGAGGTAATATATCTTTCCTTTTCAGGCTACCTTTTGGAGAGTATCGGGAGACAGTTACAAAGGAAAATTGCATATGCCTTAAATCATCCCAAGAGGATAATCAAAAGTCGATTGGGCAAGTTTTAACAGTGACTCAGATGACTTGTTGTATACTACGGATGCTGATAAACGGACAGGGGATGGGGTTATGAAGCCTAAAAAGGGGAGATGATCAATATCGGACAAAATAGCAATACTTATTTACACTTTTACATCAAAAATGCTCAAAACTCGACTGTCTTTGGAAGTCTGAAGATACATGTCCATTGATACATCCATATCTAAAGGCTCTGTACGACCCTTTGCTGAACGTTACAGTGCTTGTGATAATTATGGTCGTGTTTCGTTTTAAACGTAGAATTTTAAACAGAACGGCGGCGCATTCAGTCATAATTCTAATCTTAAGACCTTAGTTTATAAACAATGAAATTGCTTTTTATCACGAAAAGTATTTACCTGATTATTTTTCAGGTGGTTTCTTACACCATATTTTTTGTCTTAAGAAATTAGTTTATTAACCATCAATAAAAATGATTTTATCACAGAAAGTATTTACCTTTGTATTTAAGTTTTAGCGGGGCTGGATGCTAGACGGCGTATGTTTTATAATGCATACATGTTGATATCTCACATTATAGTTTTGATGATTAGACTGACTGTTTTGCTGTAAATGTATACATTTCTTTTAAATAATTTTGTTTTATGCTTATATTCAAATTAAAATGGAACATTAGGAAACATATGAATTGGCATATTAAGGCAGATGACTGCCAGTAAGACAGGTTAAACCATATTTCTACGACTCCATGTAGGTGGAAAATAATGTCCAATTGTATACTCTTGTAAACAAAGGTTACAGGTTAGCTTATAAGCGTAGTTTTAATCGTATTTATTAGCCCCAAACTGGTATAATCCGACTAGATTTGAGATTTACCCTCATTTTTCTTTTTTTTTTATTTAATTCCTTTTTTTTTTTCTTTTCGTTTTTTTATGTTTTTTTGTTATTTTTTTTTTTTTTTTTTTCTGAGTTGTTTTTTTGTTACCTTTTTAAAAAATTTTTTTTATTTGGTGCTCTGTTACCCGTTGGCCCCCCTTCTCCTCAATTTTTTTTTGTTTTTTTTTTTTTTTTTGGTTTTTTTTTTTTTTTGATGTTTTTTTTTTTTTTTTTTTTTTTTTTTTGTGTTTTTTTTTGTTTTTTTTTATTTTTTTTTTTTTGCTGTTCGTTTTTTTTTTCCCGAATTTTTCCTTCTAAATTCAATGTGTTCTCCGGATGATTGGAACCGGATAGTCGTAACTTTCGAACTGATGTTTTGTCGTCGTGAATAAAATGAGTGAATAGCCAGGAAAATTCGGAAGAGTGCCGTTCGTTGGTTGATCAATCAGCCTGCCCTATATTTTTCACACCTAGTGAAAATTGAGCAAGTGCCAGCTTGATTGAGTAAATATAACTACTTAGTAATAATATAGGATATGTGTATTTATTTGCCGCGTGCTTTTTGATTATGTTTGTGGCATGTTGCCTGTCATAAAATGAATTAATTATTTCATATTCAATAAAGCTATATAAAATCTAGATTTTTTCAATGTCAATCCACACAATTACATGTATGCAGAACATAGTGTACAAAGTTCAAGCGTCGGGCAACCTGGTGAAGGTCCCAGTAATGGGGGGTAGCAGGTCGCGCGAAGTCAGGAAAGGTGATTTCGCTGAGCAACTTGGTGAAGGGCCGAAACGGAGGATAGCCAAGTCGGGACAGGAAAACAAGGAGTGAAGAGAACGTACAGAACAGAAAAGACTAGAGAGACGAAAGATGAGACAATCTTAGAGTTGAAAGTTTAAGATCTAAAACTGAAATTGCAAAGATGTTTGGCGTTCAAAGAATACGACGACAGGCTGGGTAAATTGGCTGCTGCAATGGGAAGGGTTCAATGGTTTGGTCCAAAAGACTTCTTGTAAATGTGTTTATGTATAGTGGTAAATTATGAAAAATAAGAATGGAAGTAAACATGCTTATTTTTGTTTGTCATTCATTTGAATGTAGTGAATTCCTACGCGGTTTTAGTACACTTCCTCTGGACTGACGGTCTTTGATACCATCTCAATATGGCCGACATGCTTACTCGGAAAGTTCGAACTACGATAATTGAACAAATTTTGCTTCCCGAGGATGTTGGAGTTTTCAAGTCGACTGTATATAGATATGTAAATTATAAGCATAATGTACAATTGTTAAATATCGTTAGTGAATGTTTGAACATGAAGGTAGCAAAGAAACTGATAGTTATTTTCTTGGCTATGAGCGATTACCTCGAAAAGTATATCTTTATCATATATGTTTATTTTTTAACGGAGTTGTACTTTACTATTTTTGTTTGCATGCATGTTTATTTACCAGATCGATATACACACCTGTTCATTTAACATACTGTTGTTATAAACAAGGATATTAATGATAATTTTGAGTGAATACATTTTTTTGCAGCCTGTATCGGTTAATTTCCATGTGTTATAAATCATGCTATTTGCCAAATTCTGCTGGCTTCCATCTTTGTTCGCGGAAAAACAGTCATTGGTTTCAGTATTTTAATTGTTTTCAGAATTTGGGAAAATGAGAGCAAGAAATAACTGAATTCTATCAGATACAATTATAGCCTAAATAAATGCTATTTAATGACTGAATTCAGTCACTGTCGCCTAGCTTACTATGTTTACGAAAAACTTTCATTGCTTCTTCAGTTGCAGTTAGTGAAAATCAAGGAATGACTGAAATTCAGTCACATGCAATTTCAATCATATTTGGATGATTTGGAGTCCAGATTCGTATATGCTATGAATGTATGGTCAGTTGGTGACTGAATTCAGTCAGTGTGTTTCGCGCGCAAGTTGTTTAACTGATATTTTGTATAAGCAATGCGTTTGTAATATCATTATCATGTATGTACTTACAATGTACAATGTGAAAAGTAATAAAATATTTAGTATCAATAACGTTTTTTTTGTTCTATATAACACAAACATGATTGATCATATAGGAAAAACCGTTAATTCTACAAGTTATACATGGATCTTGATATTTGAAAACAAATGTTGAAAATGGCATAGTTAGGCACAATCAGAAAGGTGACTATTCTCATCAGAA
>JAFMSR010003286.1:0-15495 GCA_022818135.1 Saxidomus purpurata | reverse complement strand
GAATTCTCCGTTGTTCCATTAGCCCACCGGACTAGGTTAGATTCTGCTGCTTACAGTGGGTGCCCTATATGCATCAAACGAAGCTAAGCCAATTCCGGTTAAGACCCCAAGGGAGATGCGATGTGTTTCGTGAATATGCTGAAGGACCAAAGTGCCTGTTGACCAGGCTAAATGGTATACGCCCTTTTTATTTCAGACAACAAATGAGAAATGCATAAATATCTGATTTTAATATAATTGATATCTATCTTTCTAATATCAGTATCTGCTGCTTATAAAGAGTTACATTTCAAAATAAAGTGATTAATATTACTTTGTTTGCCATTTGTTTTAATTACATAACAGCAAGTACAGCCTGGACAAAACAAATAATTTGTTTGTCTAAGGCACAGAAACATGTCAAACTTGCATCTTACATATTATGTGTACAAACCAAAATATACTAGGCTAGAGGATATTTACATTCTGGATATTACTCATTTTGTATCCCACAAAGACTGTACAGACACCAATGTAGAACCCAGCATGTATATAACAATGTACTTGCATTAAACAAGTATCTTATATTTTGGCTTTACAAACTAAGTATTCTAGGATAATGCCAGTAGAATGGAATGAAGCTCATATGCAGAGAGGTAGACTGTAATAAAAATTTCATAGGTAGTCAGAATGTGCTTTAAATTCAAACTTGCTCACATAACTACCTCTTCTTCAGTTTGTTTTATAGTTAGTAGAGACATATTTTTGTAAGCTGGCGCAACAATATAAGTTAGCAATTAGCTTGTAAATAGATCAAACAACTCAAAAGAATTTAATACACTGCTATTATGGTTTTATTTCTTAATAGCGGTACCATAATGGTGACATTTACATATCTGGCTCTTCAATAGAAAGTCAGCTAGTCCACTTAACATTAGTAAAGCTTAAGTGTACAGTACAAAACCATTTATTTGAAATTATTATTTTATACTTTTATTCTGAGATCAATTAAAAACATTATTGTATTTTTATAAATCCAACTAAAATAATACAATGCATGTGACTGAGGATGTTTTAGTTGCAGGTGGATAGGGGAGGTGTTAATTGGAGTATGTGGTGAGACACACAGACTTGCCCAAGATTGACTGTTGGTGTATATGGTAAAATGGAGGGATTCGGATGCTGGGAACTATTAGACTTATTACCCAGATGCAGTGTGATAATCATCCTTAGGGGTAATATTATACAAGATATAGAGATGATTATGAACATATTTGCTGAGTTGAAAGGTCATTTCACAAACATGTAAAACAGTTGAAAGGCCCTGCAACGTATCAATCAGATCCAGATATGTATTGATGCCCGTGCTTTATGTTATGTATATGACGTCGTCAACGTTTAAAACCCGGCTTAATCGGTCGGTCTCCCAACTTTGAAGTCAGAGGTTAAGCAGATAATGCACTGTAGATAATTTTAATGAAAATAATTGGGCTGGTATTTGATAAATAAGACCATTATATTACAGTACACTCATGAAAACCACAATAAAATTTAATATAAAAAATGATTCACTTTAAAACAAGTTGGTGCAAGTAATGCCATAATTATAGAGATGGGAGTAAGAAGTCTGAGAACAGCAGCCATTTGTTGCGTTGTCTGGCGACCTGGGAAGTCACTCAGATTATGCGTAATAAAATCATTTAAAATAACATTATTTTCAAAGTAAACGTGTTAGAATGAAATAGATTTGACCTTTGGGTAACGCTACGGTTGGTTGTCACTGTTTGTCATTAAGATGTATCGTAATTAATCACTAACATTCGACCTTCGTGATTAGATTATTAGGCATCTAAATTTCCTAAGTGATATACAAACCGGGTACATTATATCACTCAAGAATATTTATTATTTCTCAAAGATTTTCTTTTGAATAAAGGACCAGATAAAGCTGAGCAAAACTATTGAGACAAAATCTTATAATATTGGAAAATTTGTAACAGTAAATATTGAACTATTCCATATGACATTTTTAAAATGACAATGATTAGAAGACTATTGACAGATAGTACTAACTACTGCAATTTTATTATCGTTTTTTTTTAATTAAGTTGTTTAGAGATTATTTATTTATTGGCCGAAATATCAAAACAGTACAAATTCAGCTACAGAAAGATCTTTTAGGTACGATTATCTTACAAAGCAGCATCAAAAGGGTGGGGTTGTTTGTGGCATTTGCCTTTATGGTGATAGGAGTATCAAAATATTATTTTAGTCTATTTGATAATATCAATAAAAGTAATCAACAGTCAAAGCAAAAAGTTCATGTTCGTTTACGACTATATTTCAATACCAATGCTTTCTGAATTTCTGATAGATGCATTTCTTAGAGTGTCAGCTTTGATACCAGACATAATCTTAATTAATGAAATACAGTCACAATGAACCTGCTCTTTGATAGTAAGTATGCTTTATACCGTTGTACAACACAGAATCAGTTTTCAGGCTTTATATTTTCAAAGTCAAAGCTATCTTAATACTTAAGACGGAGCTATACTGCAAGAAAAAAATACATGATGTCTGATTTTGACAAAAGGAGCGGAGTGTTTATCATTGGTAATAAAAGTGATTAATTGTTGTGGTTTGGTATTCACTAAAAGTCTACTCAGTGCTGCACCCTAATAACCTTGAATCATTCTGACTGCAGAAGCACTTTATGCTTATATTATTTTATTTCTCATTAAGTAATGACAGAGGGTGGAAAGTCAATACAATACAAAAGGAGTATAACTAGTGATTGGAAGAGAACATGAAATATAGGAGTTATTCCCTTGAATAATAAATATATGTTACTGTCTTACATTTCAATTTAGTTTCAATTATCATCTTACAAGAAACAGTTTTATTGTTTGTTTTATTTAGTTTATTTATTTTGAGACTTGTTTTGTCTCATGTGATATAACATATATCAATTAATTCCATGATCTAGTAGCTCAGAAAGAGGCAATAATACCCAGAGTTCTTGTTTAGGATACACTAAGGACACTAAAATTGGTCTTGGTACAGGTTAGGTCTCATTATCAGGACATATTTAGATCTAATATAACTGTGATATACCTGTTTTAAAAATATCAATGGCAGTTTAAAAACTTTTCTTTATAGTATTTATCATGTGGTAGTATGATCAAAATTGATTAATTATGCATTTACTCAGATGCTCAGGGCAATAGTTCTTATTATGTAAGAATAGTATACTTCAAAGATATATATATTTATATATGATTAAAAATGTACTATATTTATATATACTAATAAAAACCTACCAACGCACCACCTACCATTTCCCCTTCTTTATTTAATTGTAGCCCCTTCAATATCTACCCAGCTTACATTTTAGCTATCGCTGCACCCCAGCTTTATGTCCTGCATTTATAGAGACATTAGGTAGATATATCCATTACTTATTTCAAATGATTGCATTAGTACAATTTTATATTGGAATAATTTAAGAGTGGGTTTTCCCCGGGTAGAGTATCAAGGCAATAACCCATGTTAAGTCTACAAAGTTTTAAACATTAAGTTAAGATTCTCTATGATATGAGTTGCACAGCTCTATCATTTTAAATTCATGGAACAGAGTGTGACTTCATAAATGCAGAAATGATAGAAGTAGTATGCAGTTTTAAGTTTCAGCAGTCAAACCTATTTCTACCAAGGTAGTAGGAGTATTTCTTAGGTAAAATAGGCAAGGCCTCTCAAAATCAGTATGAGCAAAATGCCAGCTGATTATTTATGAAATATGACCATTGCTGCATTTGGATCACATACGTGTTTGTAGAAGTAATAAGAGAAAGCTTATAGTGAGCTGATAATTTAACAAATCTGCTTTGAAAATGGGAAGGTATAAAAGCTGTCAAAACTTTATTAGCCAAAGGGTCTTATTTGTAATTCATGTTTAAAATTTTTATGTTCCCGGATGTTTGATCTTTGTCGGGACATTTTCTGATGAAACCAGGAAATAACTGAAATTAGAGAAGTCTGACAAGCTTAAGTCTGGCGTCTTTAGTATATATATCTGCGTTATTTCTGTAAGGGAGAGAAGGAGGAAGAGAGGTAAGAAAAGTATGAAGCTAGGAGATAGCCTCCTTGCTTAGGTTGGCTCAGTTGGCTAGTCTGGTATACTGTTTGTGATGTTACTTATTATCATAGTTATGAACTGGATTTAATAGCTTATTAAATGAATTATAAAATTTGTAAAGTGTCTTTTAATAAACAATTAACTGTTTTAACCAGCGTTGGGTGTTATATATTACAACGCTTTGTTTTGGTGGCCGTTCGACAGGATCGAAGTTTGGGAACAACGTCAGGACATTTCGCCTGAAGCACTAGCATTAACCGGCACGCCGATGCCGAAACTGTAAGACCTGTTTTACTTTTACCTTTATTTCTAGTATGGCGCAAGTTAATTCATATTTACGAACCTTTTTTGTTCAGTGTTGGCATTCAGTTAAAAAGAAAAAAATTACTATTACGATCATTGGTTTTATTTTTGCAAAAGAAAATCTAAACGGCTGATCATAAAAACTATAAAAACACGAAAAAGTAGGAAAATAAAGGACAATGAATTTAAGTTATACGTAAACGATTTATGGTGTATCAACAAGGTTAAGTTTTGCTGATGAATGACTTCTCTTCATATATATATGCTTGGATTTTTTACAATTAGTTTTTCTTGGAATGTTGGGAAATGGTGTTAGTTTTGTTTAAAGGTTGTAGTTTTACGGTTTTTAATATGCGTCCATGTTTTAATACTTATGTATTTTCTGTTGCGAATTCATATTCGATGGTTACCATATGTTTTCTATGGGGAAATTACCTATTAGGTTTTGTTTCATTTCATGGTTACCTTTTGTATTGCGTTTTGTAGACTTGAGAACTTATGCGTTATTCCTATAAATAATGGAGACCTATTACATTTGTGGGGTAAAAGTGATTACTCGTACGATCTTTGTTGTCGTGTTTTATGCTTAATAGGTGCGGAGATGTTGTACTCAGTTATGTTGTTCAGAATTTTAATAAAACCTTGAGATTAGTGACCTCCAGTGTAGTTGAATGGTGTCTAATTGTTTAGGGGCGGATGACGCCTACGGCGCTACGTTTCGTCGGCACATTCATGGTCCTGGAACTGTTGATCTACGCATTGTGACTGCGTGTTGAGGGATGTGTTCTCTCGTTAATGTACGTGTGTTTATAGTAATATTTAAGAATAACGGATCAGTCTTTCATGCTATGTTTGACGTTGTACAGTATGGATGGGTGACACCCTGTTAGTTAAGCTATCGCAAGATTTGGAGGCGACATGTGTTTTCTATGAGGCATTGTTAGGACACATGTCTTGGTCAGACATCTCTGTAAATATTTTAATTGTTAGTTTTTGTTTGATTACTGTGCAGTTTAATTTATCGGACTGATTCATGGAGACCTAAACATAGTCATTTATTCTATATATGCTGTATAAAAGATTTTTCATTATCCCTAGTTGATTTTTATTTTATCTAGGCACTTAATTTTAGTATATATAGCTTACCTGTTCATTTATCAAATTTTGAAATACAGAATCATTAATCTAATAAATACGACATGAAAGCACAGATATACCAAAGCATGAAATTACTGTGAGCAGGCATGACTGCTTACAGCAAATCAAACACCTATCCAGAATGTAGATTTCAACTGCATCTAAAGTATTGAAAAAACAACAACATAAATGAACTGGCATAAAGTTGCAATGTGCTGCAACATACAGATCAATTCAAATTGAAGGCACTACAATCTGCCCAGAGGACAGTTCGTAGGAACTGCTCATAAGTCAACCACATTACATAATTTAGCTGTACCATGCAACAAGGTGTGACAGTGGAAATGCATACAGCTGTATTCTGCAAATATTTGAACATAATTATCTCCCGACTTCCCCTTTCGACTGGCTCTCACTTTGCATACTACTTCTCCACAGCTGATACTCTTCCATAAATTTGAGATTAAATTACGAAAGGCAAGTCTACACATGTAGGACACACATGAAGTTATCATGAGAAATAAAGGTACACCTTTTGAAATTACTTAAGAACGTTCTGGAGAACTACCAATGTTTAACTTTGAGACCTTCAGCAATTCAGGAGAAAGAAATACACCCAAGACATCGCTACAAGTTGATTGTGAAACACTTCAGTTGTTGTACACCGAAAATCAAGATCTGTTCAAGCTCAAATTCATGTGCTGATGGTATGGTAGAGCAAGGAGACACTGGCTAACCCTGGAAATTACCCAGTGACAGTTGTCTAGGTCACTGGTACTCCCAGGAAAATTGGACCTCAGATAGCACAATATCACTTTATATCTATAGATGAATTTCTCATAACCAGTTTCAAACATATATTAGACTTGAAATATGAGACAATTAAATAGATGTACTAAGTTAGCGCAATTCTTTCAAAGTGCAGTTCAAGTATTTATCTTTTAGTTTAAAAATATCAGAAAGGAAGAAAGGAAATTAGTCATGTGTTACATGCCAAATCATTTTTTTTGTTAACGAATGTACCGTTATCTCAATTATTATGTATATTTGTTACTGTCTTTTAAATTTTTTCTTTTCAGTTTTAACAATTAATACAAAAATAAAATATAGCTTAAAGACACATTTTAAATAATTCATCATGTATTAGTTTTGGCTTCTCTTGACATGACGTGTCATGTACGGGCAGGTCAAATTGCTTATTTATTGCTATAAATAAGGATGACCAGTGGTGAAAAAAATTCAGTAAGTATTGCATTCAACTGTTTGTATATGTTGGCTCACTGAAGAACACTAGTGGTGTTAATGTAGGTTGGAGCCTGCTAGTCGCATGGGACACCCTGTACAAAAATTACCTACATGGTGTTTAGCTGGGACTGTTGAGGTATTTTGGTTATCTACACTCAGTGAACAGAAATCATAGGTAGTTCACTGTATCTAAATTATTACATGCGTTTTATTTCGAGGAAGCATTTGTGTATTGTAAAGTATTAGCATTCATTTTACATGGTTCCAGTTACATGCATTAATGCATTGCGTAAACAGATCTATATATTTTCTTCTCATTTGAGTTTCCATATGTGTATTATTTATCAGAACCTCTTCAGTGGACGTACATCAGGAAAAGAGCCAGTAATTCCAAAACTAAAGGAAACATGCTGCAAAATGAACACTTATTTTTTCAAAATGGGTTATTTCAATATCTAGGAGCTGTTAAAATCTTATTGAATTAGATTTATTATGTGCATGTTATGTTGACAGTACGATGTAATGTATTACCTGGAATGTTTAAGGAGATTCTATCTATGTGCATGTGTTGTGTTGCTGTTTTAAAAACTTGATGCATAACCACGGTCAAAGGGTGACGAACAATTAAAGGTATCCTTTGGTTGTTGATTCCTATATTATGTCAAGATTACTCTAGTTATGTCGGTTTACTCAATTAAATGAAACTTTTAGTAAAAAGCTGGATGTGCCAAGATTTTGGGAGCAGATCGTTCATGACCCGTTGGTAAATGGTAAAGTTCTGATTAATATCTTTCGCACTTTTTTTGTTTATTTTTAAAAGAAGAAGGCATTTGTGAAATAATAAGAAAACTTATAATTGTATAGATAATTTAATAGGTTTGCTTTGAAAATGGAAGGTATAAAAGCTGTCAAAACTTTAGTAGCCAAAGGTTCCTATTTGTGATTCATATTTAAAGTAAGTTTTTTTGTGTTCCCGGGTGTTTGATCTTTATTAGCATATTTTCTGATGAAACCAGGAAATAACTGAGAAGTTAGGGAAGTCTGATAAGCCAAGTCTGGGTCTTTAGTATATATCTGCGTTAGTTCTGTAAAGGGAAGGAGGAAGAAGTAAGAAGTATGAAGCTAGGAGACAGCCTCTGTGCCAGGTTGGCTCAGTTGGCTAGTCTCGTATACTGTTTGTGATGTTACTTATTATCATAGTTATGAAATAGACTTGACAGCTTATTAAATGAATTATAAAATTTGTAAAGTGTCTTTTAATAAACAATAAACTGTTTCAACCAGCTTTGGGTGTTATTATGTTACAGTGTTAGTCAGTTATTCTGTTGTATACGAGACATAACATCGCTTCAAACGCTTTATACCTAACGTATGCCAAATACCTATATTTAAAAAGGAAGGCCGTATTTTAAAAGATTAAAAATGTAATCGTCTTTTCAAGTTCGGGAGAATCTTGCATAACACAATTCAACCAAAAAAATTAATTCCATTATATACTTTAATATAGCATTATTCTTGTCTAGGAATTACTAAACATAATTAAGTAACTGTAACATAAATAGATTTCGATATTTATTACAGGTATAAAGGAAAAACGCAATAATGTTGTTTGCTACTAAACGGTTAAATGTTTGTTTGTTTTTTATTTACGCTATGACAGTCGCTAGAAAAAGTTAGTCTGCAATCTTATATTAGTCTGTATATTTGATTGTGAAATCGGGCCTCCCTGTGGTCCGAGGTGTCGGTTTCAACCCGGCTACCGACCATATTAGCATGTAGTAATTATATACAATGTATATTATTTACAAAGTGCGCAATCGATGACAGCTGTGCTGAAGGTAGTTCGCGCTATTCCTCGGACAAAATAAACTTTCTCGATTGACCCGAAACTTGGGAGGAGTTACACCTGGAGTAACGGCCTGTGTGGGATAATCTTTTATTACATTTGGTGTCGGTTAGCTGTAACAAAATGACATTAAGACGCCACCTAGGGCCCCACAACCTATGCATGTGTTTCCTGTTGTGCGTTTCTTTATAACTCGACTTTAAATAATCGTAAAGAAAATTCAAAAGTGTGTTAAGAGAGTGATATACTTTCTCGACAGGTATATGCTAGTATCGGTAAATTGAGTTTAAGTAGATTATATCAGTTAAAAAACGACGTTATTTGGTGGTATTAGACCTGGATAGGCGTATTTATTTATTTCGGAAAAATCGAAGAAAATGAATTCTTTAATGATTTTAACAACGGATTTTATCATTTTTAACCTGAGAAATATCAACAATGAAGTTCATAAAGTATCAGTGGTAGTCCTGTTGTACAGTATACATTCCGGCTGAGTATTTTTGGCGTGACTTTTTGAAGATTAGCCACCCACCATGTTTATAATATGGACGATCCTGTCATTTCTGTGGGGCATGTGTCATTCAATAGGAACTTTGTGACTAGTTATAGTGCAATAGACAAAAACGAAAACATGTATCAAACAAATCCAGCTATACTGAACTTTACCTATATACCACTTTTATTGTGTACAGTGATATTCCCCTTGTCCAGGGCCATATATTAGAACTCTACACTGGAACAAAGTATAAATTTAAATGCTTCAAAAGCAGAAGTGCTAAACTTCATTCCCTAGATATTGAAGTCTTATCCCCAAATTAGATCGAAATTCGTTATTATCCAGGAGAACCAATGCAGCGTAGTATCTGTTTTTGCCAGAACTTAAAAACCCGACCATACGATTTTTGACTCTGAGTTACACATCGATAATTTACATCATTCGACGCAAGGCTAGAAATCGACAAGACGGAGAGGTATGTGATGTGTTCAGAAGTGATCTTGCCTTCCCCAATGGGCCAGGATGACCTCGATCAAGATGGATAGTTTTTTGCTTCCGATCAAATAATTATCACAACAGTGTTATACCACAGACCACTAAACAGTTAAATTCTATAGACTCTTAAGATCAGTTTTGTTCTTCTATGAGTGTTTTAAGTAGGTACCAAAACATTTACTTAAGTGATTTTAATACAAATGTGTCTAGTTTATATAAGTGTGCTTTATTAAGCTTGGGTTCTTTTATTAGAATGTTGAATTTCTTCAGTTAATGGTGACACAGGATTTCAGCATCATCATGTTCAACAATTGACTTGATATTAGTTCAGCCCAGTGAAAGAATTTCACATAGTGGAGTAATATGGATGTTGGTATTAGTGATCACCCAGATGATATTCTGTACAGAAAGATTCCAAAATTTTATTAGTAAACATAACACAGTGGAACTTCAGTCATTGAAGGGCTACACTAATTAAGATTTTCAGCAGTGCTTGATAAATAGAGATGGAGTTCAATTCTCACAAATGACACTGTTGCAGATGCATGGAACAAAAATTAATGTTCATATAAATTATAAAAAAATATCGCTCGGTTAAAGGATTCCCATTACACAGCATACTGAGCCATGGATTAATTCAGAAATTCTACTAATCTATAAAAGACAGAGATAAACCTTTTTATAAACTTAAGAAAAATAAATGTGAAGAAAATTTTATTATACCAAAAGATTAGAAACAAAGGTTCAGAATCATATTCATACCGCTAAACAGAAATACTTTATGAAAAATTACAGAAAATAAGTCAGACTCAAACTTTGTGGAAAACTTTAAAGGTCTTGGTCTCCCCTCAAAAAGAGGACAGTGTTCTTCTAATAACATGGGACTGAACTTAGATGGTGAAAACTGTTTTGCAGTGAGCTAAAAGTGGCTGAAACATTTGATGCATTTTATACTTCTGTTGCTTCTAAACTTGTTGAGAAACTTCCATCCTGTTATAACAGATATGGAAAACATTTCTCTCTTGTTTCTATACTGATAAAGGTGTTAAACCTAATAGTTATTCCAGTTCAGTTGTATCAGAAAACAGTGTTTAAAAGTACTTAAATAAGCTCAGTGCTAATAAAGCTACTAGTCTAGATCAAATACCAGCTAGATTTGTGCGGGACAGTGCCTCCATCATAGCTGGTCCTCTCACTCATGTTGTCAATTTGTCCATTATTCAAGGCGTAGTACCGGATGATTTAAGTCTGCCGTGTTGTTCCTTTGTTTAAGAAAAATGACAAGACTGAGGTTAGTAATTATCGACCAGTATCAATTCTAAGTATTATATCAAAAATATTTGAAAAAAATTGTGTATGATCAACTTAAAAGTATCTGGTTGAAAAAAAATATTATATAGTTTTCAGTCTGGGTTTAGGCGCGGGTTTACGACAGATATATGTCTTATACCCTTATCTGACTATATAGATTCCAAATGGATAAGGGTCATATGGTAGGGATGGTACTGCTTGATCTCAGAGGCCTTTGGCCTGTGGATCCACAGTATTCTATTGATGAAACTTGAAGCCCTTGGGCTAAGTGAAGATGCCGTCAGATGGTTTAGGTCATGCTTATGTGATAGACATCAACTGGTTGCTGTATCTGGTACATCATCTTCTCTCTCTAGTATCACTGTGATGTCCCCAAGGGTCCATGCTTGGACCTCTTTTATTTTTAATCTACGTCAATGACATGTCAGCAGTGGTAAAATAAATTACTTTTTCTGTGCTGATGATTCTGGCATATTAGTTACAGGTAAAAGTAAAAACCAGATTGAAACTGTGTTAACCAGTAAACTGGAAGCAGTCAGTGAATGGCTTATTTGTAACAAGTTATCTTTGCATTTAGGCAAAACAGAGTCATTTGTTTGCTCAAAACCTAAAATAAGGTCTCATTCGGTATGGAAATGTCATGTAATGGCAATGTGTGATGCTGTCCATTCAGTTGAAATATCTTGGTGCCACTTTGGACAAAGCCTGTCTAGTGAGCCTATGGCAAGGTCAGTAATTAGTAAAGCCAACGCTAGGTAAAAGTTCCTGTATAGAAACGTGATTTTCCTAACACAACATACAAGAAAGCTGTTGGTTACATCCCTCATTCAGTGCCACTTTGATTATGCCTGTTCTTTCTCGGTACCAAGTTTGGCTTACAATTGTTGAAAAGTGACTTCAGAGCACCCAAAAGATTGTGGGATTAGTCTTGAATATGGATTCTATGTCTCATGTTAGTCCAGGCCAGTTTAGGTATTTCCAAGTGGTTACCGGTTGAAGAGCAAATCCTAAGCCAAATTATTTTAGGTCATGTTTTTCAAAGTTAAGTCAGGCATAGCTCCAGATTACGAAAGTGAACATTTTCCCAGCCTATACACTCATTACACTCATCAGCCACAAGGTTTATGGTAACCTCGTGTCCCAATCCACAGTGACCCATCCAGGTTGAAATTTTAATGACAGTGGTTATTTTGTATTACCTGATGAAGAGGATTTGCATTAAAAAAGAAGTCTTTTTGCTTATCTGGGGTGTATCGCTGGAATGGCACCCACAGTTGATACGTAATATTACAGTTTTAAAGCATTTAAAGGAACCAAGTCAAACTTCATTTTTGTCCTAGTTTTAACATTATGTCTTATCATTCTTAACGATCTCTTTTGTATTTTTTGTTTTGGTATCTTATCATTCCCTTAACGATCTCCTTGCATTTTTAAGTTTAATGTAGATAATTATGTTGGTATGTTATGTTAATCTAGTCACCAACCTTTTAATTGTCATAATGCTGATTAATAGCTCATATAACTGAATTTTTTTGTTATACAATGCTGATCTCATCCATATATTGATGTTGTAATAACATGGAGTCTGTGATATGTGTAGATACTTGATACCATTAATTCATTTTAAGAGTAAATAATCGTACCTTTCCGTGGTATTATATCATAGTCTAAATAATTCTAGCCCTAAAAACAGCCAAGGTAGAAGGAATTGCAAAGAGGCAGAAGACACATTTTTATATACTAGAACATATGTCACTTACTGCTGCAAAAATTGCAATCTTGCAAGGGGTAGAACATCAGGAATTTGATGTTACAAAGGTGCGGCTAGGAAATCCTGGTTTTGTCCGCACAAGATAACCATATTTTATATTTACATTACAAGCGCTACTATTTATATCTTTTATTTAAGAGAGCTAAAATGGGGAGTTAATATGGGAACGACTTCAGTGCAACATAAAAGTAGTTGTTGTGTGGCACCCTAGATGTATAGGTGTAAAAGCAAAACCTCAGTAATTACATCATTCAAAATTACCCACCATTGTAGAAGAATCATGGCCTCTCGCCGCATTTCACCCAATGTCATCGCTTGGAGTGGATGATTTATTAAAAGTTTCAGCTAAGTCTCAAAAAACTAGGTTCCCTTCATAACAAAGTCCAGAGACCTGCGGGCTTGCTTATACCATATATTTGGGATGTGGTATTGCATCCCATAACAGGCATATAGAGATATTTTCATCCATATTGACAATACATTTGAACATTTTTATGAAAGTCATGAATAATAGATGAGGCAGTTACTTTCAAAGTTACAGTATCATTTTTACCCATCAAGCTCACTATTACTATATTGGATCCAAAATGAGTAATGAATTTACTCTTCATAAATATTTCCGACCATAAAAACTTCCATCCGCAAATGCTTATCATTCTAGAAACAAGATCACGTATAAAGTAGCAACATTGTACAGGTTCTCAACAAAGAAATTACACAATATCATTAAGCATCAATTTAGATTTCATCAACTGGTCTTCCCTGGACTTTGATATTTTCCACCTAACATTTTATTTTATTTTATTAAAAAAGCATTTCCAGTAATTACCTGCCTGTTTCTAAAACAGGACTGATGATATATACAGCATCAGCTGCTGGCAAAGTCAAAAACATTCTCAACTCCCCCTAGTACACAGTACCCAATCATGTTTTCTTTCCTTGCATTTGAATTTAAATGCTTTTTAAAGTCATGTGTCCTGACAGGAAATACATCAAGAACCTCTTTTTTTCTATGCCCAGTTTTGCTTCTGTATTTTAGAATAAACATTTAGTTTACTAAGTCAAATGAATTACTGGATCTTAATGTCGTATTCTTGCTCTATTTTCTTTTCTCCATTTAAGTCATTACTTTTGTAATGTTCTATTGTCTAGATTTATAACTGGATTGATGATATCTGAGCTGTCTTCCATCTTATTTCACAGTAATGACACAAAGAAGGTCTAAAATAAAGATAAAAGGATCCTTTGTAATAAAGAGTAGAGGTTACCCTGATAGCCATCTACAAGAAAACCAGAGGGTTAGATAATTCAAAACTGTAATTATTTAATAGCTTATCAAAAGAATCTTCGAACAATGCTGACAGAAGTTGCTTATCCTTCCAAATTCCCACTATGGATTATCATAAACAAGGTTTCTGTATATTTAAGTTCTTACAATTATGATGATTTACAGCTCAGTTTAAGATTAACCTGTTTGGTGATCAGGCTCATATAGCATCCGGGGTGTTGTTCCAGCTTGGACTACATTGTGTGTACCTATAGGTGCATATTCACCAGAAATAAATCATAGTCCAACATGGTACTCACTGGCATTTTTATTGATACATTCAAAGCCAGTTTTCCATTGCAATATTATTCAAATTGGTGCGTATAAGTAGAAACATTTGGCACTATCTTATCTATAATTCAAATTTAATGTATATAGAGGCAATATAAACACATCTGATCTATGACTTGCTATTACACATGAACATTTGCATATACATATGACTATGTTTATTTCAGCTTACATTATACTCACTAATTTATAATGCTATATCTTTTAACTATTACCAAGTACATAAATACTTACAAGAATGGGACTTCTCTGCGGTGGCTGGAGGTGACATCACAGCCACTTTATTTATGTTGGCTGGGATTTAGTAAGTTCTGTGCCAAGTTGGTAAGTTATGGCCTAAACGTGAAGTTGTGGCCAAAGTCGAGAAACAAAAAAAACTAACACAAACATTGGAATTTGTATCTTTTCGAAAATTTAACAAGATCTTGTTGAAAACGGTTTGTGTTAACAGTGGGTACTGTGTATTGTAAGGGGAAGTAACCGCTGCGAGGATATATTGAATTTGCGTACCGGATACGAGGATTTAGCAAATTACTGTCGCCATGACGATTAGACGCTTGTCAAAAAAAATTGTAGGCGCTTGAAAATGGCTGACCCAGATCATCAGAATCCACAACAAAATGCTCCCCACGGGATGGAGCCATACGATTTGAGCGGAGAAGGAAATCTAGGCGCTCTAAGTAAAGACCAGCAAGAAAAGTTGAACAAATACAAGGTTAATTTACCATTTATATTCTCTTCTGTAAATTGATACTTTTTGGACTAACATTTGGTTTCTCCAGCATGTCCAGCATTCATCTTAGTTTTGTCAGACTGTAAAAGACAGTCTTATTGTTTGTTCCCAGCTTACTTGCACAAATAAGCAAATTCAATCATATTTTTTTTTCCTAAAATATAAACACTTGTAGATGTTCCTCCTCTTACATGTCTGATGCAAGGTCTGGAGAATAAATGACGAATATGACATTGACAGAGCGCCAATCCTTAAATCGTGTCCATAACACTAACAGTGTCCATGTGAAGCCAGCTTATTTAAAAAAACCAAGTGTCTTGAAATTTCAACATGTTTTGTGTCATACTTGAGATCATGTTCCAGGTGTTTGCATTTTCGTTTGGACCACAAATCACAAATTCTAATTTCCTTGTTTTGATCTAAATT
>JAFMSR010003285.1:0-15512 GCA_022818135.1 Saxidomus purpurata | reverse complement strand
CTTCCTGTGGTTTACAATACCAACCAGCTCAAGACAAATAAGGTAAACAATGGGAAACATTCAGCTATGTTATCTTAATTACTACATTCATATTACATGCATTTTTTTAACGAAAACTTTACAGTACAGAACTAGATTCTATGTCTGTAGGTAGCAACCACCACCTTTTCTTTCAAATGAGTTAAATATTTGAAAACTAGATCTAGATCTATGCATTTTCTGGAAAGTCTGATAGAAAGGAATCAGAAGATGTATAGTTTTGTAGGTCACCTAGTGTATGATCCCTAGGTCAATACTGACCCTGCCCCGGGGGTAGCCCAACAAATTGTGCGCCAGGGCTTTTTTTATATTAACGACGGCCGCCCTTCGAAGACAGACATCTATGTAATATCAGTTTGTAAAATCGGTCGGTCTTGCAGTCGAATATTGAGGCTACCCCGGGGGTCACTTTATAGAAAAAAATCTCCAAAGCCACAAGACCTAGAGCTCAGATATTTGATGGATATCATTTAGTATTTGGCAGGTAGCATTGTCTAGTGGACTTCTACCAAGATTGTTCAAACTATGCCCCTTTTATCAAATTTGACCACACCCAGGGGTCACTGGTTTTCATGTAGACGTACGTAATGGATGGCGCCACTCGCAGAAAAGTTATTGAGGTCTACAAATCTACATTCATTTTAATCGTGTAGACAGCTACGTGTAGACTAAATTCATTGACAACTCGCCTCGATAGAAAAATAATCTGGGGAAACAAACACCTCTTTAATACAACCCCTGGTTTGTAATTGGTAAGTTTTATTGTACTCTCGGGCTTGCTCTTAAATTAGGTTTCAATTGAAAAAAAACCTGTTAGCCTAGCATAAGCGATACACTTAAATCTAAAATTTAATTTCAGAACGCATTCACATTAGTTAAGATGATGCAACAAAACCAGTTTCAACACAGCAAAAAAGAACAAAATGAAAAGGATGCAGTTTCTGAGACTCTACAAAATACACAGAGTTATTTAAATGATGGCTTTCCAGCATGCTCAGCAGTTTCAACTAAAAAACAGGGACGCATGCACTTAGACGTTCCAGTGAACGATGAGATTTACACTAATGACAAAAAGCTGCTGAATATAGACATTAGTTCAAACGTACAGACCAATTCTCAAACACGAAAGGGTTTGAAAAAGAAGACATGTCGTCATTGTGGTAAAGTTTTTGATAGTCGAATAAAGTTAAAGAATCATTTGCAAGAGGAAATAAAGGCAAGAGACCAAAAACTGTCTTGTCATATTTGTATGAAACCTTTTCTTACATGGAAGTTATATAGTCTCCACAAATGCGATGGATCCACTAAAGGTAGTGATAAAGGAAATGCATGTATATGTGTCTGCGCTTATTGTGGTAGAATATTTCACAGTGAAAGAGTGCTAAACGAACACAATAAGACCAAAAGTAAAACATGTAAAGTTTGTAATCAAGTTTTCTGTAGATCAAAAGCAATGGAACAACACAAAATGACGCATGAACAGCATTATAAATGTAATACATGCTCTTTAACATTCCGTTTTGAGGCTGGGTTAAGAAATCACATAGCTGCAGGTCATAAAACGTACAAATGTGATTATTGTGATACGGTATTTATGTGTAGATGGAGTATGGTTTCACATCTTGAAAAGCAACACTCAATAAGACTCAGAAAACGATTTCAAATTGGTAAAACAGACAAAAATGAATCTAAGAATAAAGAATGCATTGACAAAGGTGTTGTACCTGAATATGATAAAACAGTCACGAATGATAGGGACGAAATAGAAACAGCTGTGGCATCTATCTCAGATATCAATGAAACAGATACGTCTGCAGAAACTACAGAAAGTAATTTCACGCAGTTTACAGCAGCATGTAGTCAGGGAGAAGAGATAGATGGAGTATGCGGCGCTGTCCGATCTGATACAACTGCTAGTGAATCCAAATTATTAAAAGAATACCCAAGCACATCCTCATTACAGTCTAGGGAAAAGGGTGTTCTGTTCAATGAGTTCGCCACAGCTGTTGCGTCATGCATTGACAACGTTGAGACATATGGAGTCATAGGTTCTTCTCAAGGACAGGATGTATTATACGATCATGAAATAATACATCATCAAGATAATGAAATTCAAAACGAGACGGCTTATATAACGGAAAATGAAACCGAGAGCGAAATTGAGATTATTCGCATTCCTGGGGTACTTAAAAGCGGTAAAACTGGCTTTCCAAAGAGGGATAAAACATCTATATCGCTTGCCTATGCTTCTGAAAATGTGTATATAGATAAAGACACAGATATAATAACAAACGATAGTTCCATTGAAGTAGATAAGCAGTCTCCTCTTGGACAAGAAGAACGTGGTATATTTCACATTAATTCAGATGGCAGTGAAACTTCAACATACATGAATGCCTGTAACACTGACCAGGGCGCTAAAGGAGTGGGTAGTAACTTTAACGCAGATTTTGAGACTTTATCACATATGAAAAGTAAAGATTTGACAGGACCAAAAAGAAAACAAATACGCACAGCAACTGAGTCTTCGAAATTTTTCTCAGAAATGACGGACGAAATTTTCCTTAGAGACAGGGACAAAAGTAAGTTTAAATTGACTTTGCCAATGCTTGACAGATTCAACGGAAAGGATTTGTATAGTAACTGGACAAGAGATAGTTTGATCGACACTGGAAATTGGTGTGGATTTGAAAAGGAGAACATTAATGCTCAGAAGCGTCTGTATGGTAATCTGAGCACAAACAAAGCAGTATCTGATAAAAGAACTTTGGTAACAAGTCATCCACTTTCCCATGACGAAAATGAAAAGCTTTACAGTAGTGAAAAGTGTGTACTTTCAAGATTCGAATCTGATATAAAAGAAAAGGCAAGTAGTGTTCAAATAAAGATAGAAAATGTAGAAAATGGTGTGCTTGTTAATTATATTGAGGTTGCAAATAACATGGAGGAAATTGTTGCTCAAGACGTCGTTTGCGGAGAAGACCCAGTTGATATACGAGGTACGTTCAACAATGAGCCAAACAGAAAGGTAGAACATTTTACTGATGTTGCATGCGTTAAAACTACAAGAAAAGGTAAATGTGAGACAATGGATGTAACTGCCAATGAAGCACACAGTGAGAAGAGCAGTGACTCAGACAGTAATGAGGATAGCGATGGGTACGAGGAATGCACGGCCGAAGAAATTCAAGAGATGCTTTCCAGTTTGTAAAACTTTGACACTTATTATTTCGTTATTCGTCAAATCATCAAATTTTGATCTATATATCATTAACTTTGTTCTTGAAAGGAAAAGGAATTCCTGAAAAAAAAAAGCGGCAGTTGTGTAACAATTGATATAGTGAAAAAGACAGTTGAGTTGTTAATTGTGTTGATGCTTATAATTTCAATGTCTAGCACGAAGTTCGTTGGTAACTGTACACATGTTCTTGTTCATTGTTGTGCTGCAAGAAATGCAATATAAGATTTTGATTTGTTTAAAGCTTAAACTGACTATATTATCTCAGACATGTAGAAATTCTTGTGTTTATATCATTAAAAGACATTTCAGTCAAATTGAAGGTAATAAAAAAAGGGGTTTCCATGTTATTATTAAGATCGCTAACCATTCTTTGTACACCGTACATCATGTCGTCCACCATTTCCTTCAACTGACTTCTTATACGAAACGATTTTACCAACGTTGATGCAGCTTGGCAGGGGCGTTCCTTGCGTTAGTTTAGCTCTACCAAATGTGCTCAAAGAATTCCATTCAATGCAGAAATCTGGTTGCCATGACAACAAAAGGAAAAAATCTAAAAAATCTTCATCTCAAAAACTGGAAGGCACAGAGCTTAGCTATTTGGCAAGTAGCATTGACTAGCGGACCTCTACCAAGATTGTTCAAATCTTGACCTCGGGTCAAAATTGAACCCGCCTGTGGGTCACTTGATTTTACAGGTTTCTATATGAAGACTAATCTTCTTTGAAACCACAAAGCCATATAGCATTTCCATTTGACCTCTACCATGATTGTTCAAAGTATGGCCCCTGGGATCAAAATGTACCCGCAATGGGTGGAGGGTCACTTGATTTCGTATAGGAATATCATATGAAAACCTTAAAAAGTTTCTTGATATTTGAAATGTATTATTTTGTAGCTGACCTCTACCAAGATTGTTAAATCAGGACTGTAAACAAAATATAAAAGTTCTGGGTCATACGGTTTTGGAGAAGAAAGCTATCAGAGATATATCTATTTTTAGCTCTTGTAGCCAAGTTCAATGAACCAGAACGGTTTGAATCAATTTAAAAGAGATTATTGCAAGGATGCCTTTTGCCAGCCTGGTTAGCTCAATCGGTAGAGCATGAGACTTGTAATCTCGGGGTAGCGGGTTCTATTCCCGGGGCTGACCAACTAAAATTACTAACAGTCTTTCGGATGAGACTAAAACCGAGGTCCCATGTATGGGTGCTATACACCTGGCATGTATAAGAACCAGTGGTGTCTCTGGAATTGGGACGCTTTCTGTATTTTGCACTATCCTCTGAAACCTAAAATAACTGACCTCTTCTGGGGGCGTTGGTCATATGGGAAACCGGTACCAATGATAAAGCCCTAATATACGATACGATACGATGCCTTTGGTCATGTTTAGTGAAGTTCCATCAAGTCGTTTATGAGGAGATGTCGTTCAAAGAAATTGTTGGACGACGGACATCACGAGATCGCACCTTCTCATCCTGAGCAGTTCGTGCTCTGATGAGCTAAAAATAAGACCAATGCATGAAAATCGGCTTCCAGACTGTGAGACGAGTAGGGATCATGACCAGTCTACACATCAGGGTCGTGTGTTAGTAGATACAGCACAGACAAGATCAACACAGGCTTCTGTGGCTCTGACCTTGTGACCCCAAGTTATGATAAGCACAATGTGACTTCATACTTATGCTTCCGGTCAAGTTTGATCAAGGTAAAGGGATCAAGATCGGGCAATATTTTCTACTTAAAACACCCGTGACATTGACCTTTCACTTATGATGTTTAATAAACATTTTTTAATCATACTTCCCGTTAGTTTAATCTAGTTGAGGGATAAGCAGATGAAACACGCACACAATTTACTATTAACAGACTCTTGTATTAAATAATAAGAAGCACAAATAGTTTTCATACCGATGCTTACTGCCAAGTTTGATGTTCCAGCGAGGTTTAGAAGAAGCGTGGACAGTGTAAAGCGAACCGATAGACAGGCAAATGGCAATGAGTAACAATAAATATGTCTCCCCCCGACGGATCAGACATACCGGTAGTTAAATTCAGTATAATATGGGAATTTTGAGATGAACAAATGAAAAATTATGTACAAACAAGCATCTATAAATGGAAAATAGAGACAAGTAGTGTTTTATTCGCGGATGGAAAACTTTTCCTAGATAAAAATCAGTACAATAGTTAACGATAAAATACATTACGTTTTCCATGAGCAACACGTGCAGTAAGTATCGGATTCCATGCTTAAATAGCTGCAGTGAAATGTTGCTACGCGATGAATACTGAGTGGATGAAGAGTACGTTTTAAAGAGACTTTCGTAATTATGTCTAGATTTGAAATGATAGTCTTCCAGTATTTTATTGGCGAATAAAATAGTCTGTCGTTCGGATGCGTAGTAATTAAATCACGAGTGCGTACAGGGATACATTTATTTTTTCTTAAATAATTATATATCTTTCACGGATGTTTTGAATAAGCGGATACCAGTCCATGGTTTCTTGCATACCAGATGGGGATTTCTTGCATACCAGATGGGGATTTCTTGCATACCAGATGGGGATATCTGCAGTTTTTACCAGTGCTGGAAAATCTCATCTTACACCCCCCCGTGTAAGACGACTTACGTGCTTACTTGTGACGTAACGTTTTAAACAATGTGACGTCACGTTATAAACAATGTGACGTCACTTTCCCATACATAACATCTAAAGAATGTTTGTTTTTATATCAAAATGCATCATTTCGGTAAGTTTGTTTTTAAATATCTATTTCAAAGTGCAAGACGGTATGCAAGAAAAAGTTTCTTCCATGAGATACTTGGTTCAGATGGAAATATCCGTCACTTCGGGTAACTGTTTCGCGGGAACTCGGCAGAGCCTCGTTCCCGCCAAAACAGTTACCCTCAGTGACGGATATTTCGATCTGAACCTCGTGCTCATATAAGAAACTAATAATCTGCAGTTTTTACCAGTGCTGGAAAATCTCATCTTACACCCCCCGTGTAAGACGACTTACGTGCTTACTTGTGACGTAACGTTATAAACAATGTGACGTCACGTCATAAACAATGTGACGTCACTTTCCCATACATAACATCTAAAGAATGTTTGTTTTTATAGCAAAATGCATCATTTAGGTAAGTTTGTTTTTAAATATCTATTTCAAAGTGCAAGACGGTATGCAAGAAAAAGTTTCTTCCATGAGATACTTGGTTCAGATGGAAATATCCGTCACTTCGGGTAACTGTTTCGCGGGAACTCGGCAGAGCCTCGTTCCCGCCAAAACAGTTACCCTCAGTGACGGATATTTCGATCTGAACCTCGTGCACATATAAGAAACTAATAATCTGCAGTTTTTACCAGTGCTGGAAAATCTCATCTTACACCCCCCCGTGTAAGACGACTTACGTGCTTACTTGTGACGTAACGTTATAAACAATGTGACGTCACGTTATAAAAAATGTGACGTCACTTTCCCATACATAACATCTAAAGAATGTTTGTTTTTATATCAAAATGCATCATTTCGGTAAGTTTATTTTTAAATATCTTTTTCAAAGTGCAAGACGGTATGCAAGAAAAAGTTTCTTCCATGAGATACTTGGTTCAGATGGAAATATCCGTCACTTCGGGTAACTGTTTCGCGGGAACTCGGCAGAGCCTCGTTCCCGCCAAAACAGTTACCCTCAGTGACGGATATTTCCATCCGAACCTCGTGCTCATATAAGAAACTAATAGATTTATGATTGATTTCCTTACGACTTCCTGAACAATATGGATGTAGTCGGAGATTTCAGTCTGTATTCGTGCATCAATGCCGGCCTTCTATCGTGCCAAAGCATGTCGCTTTGAAAGTAATGATAAATATGTTTTGCAAAGATGTTCATTAGGTCTTTCTTAGAGTTGGATCCAGACTGAGCATGAGCAGTTACCTCCCCGTTACCAAATGTACCAATTAGCAGTTGGTATAAGTTACTTCCCTTTTATAAAATTCGTCATTTGCACGTGATTTACTTCCTGTTAACTGTCTAAGTAATCTGGTTATAGTCAAAAGAAAAGATACAAAGATGCACTGATACAGGTAACTTGGTAAGACAAAACAGAAAGCCAGCTAAAGTTAAATTTAAAGAAGAGTTAAATTTCAAATGTTTTCAATTTTTGCGTCCGTCTAGTAATTTAGAAATTTTTATCAAACTTGTTGCCTTGTGCGACCAATGAACATCTCTAATGAAGTTATGGTCATTGAATACTTATATGCAGATAACTAATGGCACAAACAACATGAAAAAAAGTAAATGCAAATAAACTTTTTTCATATAGATAATTGTACTCAACCACAGGCACTCAAGTCAGTCAATATAGCATGGCAAAATAATACCCCACTAGCCTTTACATTACGGTAATGTAGAGGCTAGTGGGGTATTATTTTGCCTTGTACATGTTATATTGACTGACTCGAGTGCCTCTGAATTTGATGTGTTGTAAAAAGTACTGTAAAACTTTGTTAGGTCAAGCATCAACAACTTGAGGACCTAGGAAAAACAACATCTCTCGTCAGTCCCACAGATGCTTGGGGTCTGGACCTCACCCCCTTAGGCCTGACCCTGGCCCATGCTCACTGCAATAGCTTTAAATACATCCTACAAATGTATGTAAGCTAACCAATAACAGATGCAATTCCTTATTCTATACATACCTACTGATCACATGTTTATGGTGACAATGTATTTAAATATTTATATATGTTCTGTACAACATGGGACCAGTATTTGATTGGTTGGCGAGTCCATACCCCATGCATCTGTGGTCAGTCCTGGTCATTTTTCTTGTATGTATAACAACACATCTACATGAATAACTAGCATCGATAACTCGAACACCTGTTGTTCCACTAGGTACATTTCTAGTTTGATTTACCACAACAATCGGAAGTCACTAATTATTTAATAAATTTATTCACCCTTTCACTTGCACGTCTATATTTGTTTAAACGTCCTTGAAAACACTTGAGTGTTTATTTAGTTTAGTCTCAATAATTTGACTCCAAATGCAGACCCATTTTACATACCGATATTTTATAGATGTTTGCACTCACCTAGCAAAAACTATAGATAATGAATTAATGATAGTCATCTGTTGAGTACAATTATTTGGACTAAATCAAATGCTGATAGATTGTCTATTTAGTGGCTAAACTGTTTATAATATGTTAATATTAGGTCTGCCATGTTTAGTCCAAGTTTGCATTTTATATTGACTCTACCCTTAGGAAAATTGAAGACTGTAAAAACAGTTTTTCAGCATTGTTGTTCTGACCAGTAAAAAGCAGTCTTTTTGCAGTGAAATACTTTAGTCAATATAGCAGATATATTAAATAATGTTTCTATATTGACTATATTGACTATAGAAGGAAAAGCAGTTAAATGCAGTGAAAATGCAGTGTAAAAAGCAGTAGAAATGCAGTGAAATCAAGCGAAATATTATGTAAATGAGCTATCAAGTGTTGTGCTGTCACAAAAAACTGCCAAAAAGACTGCAACAGTTTTTAAATGACATCATAGAATAATGCAAAATATCTGCTTTGGACAAACTGCCCCTAGCTTGAAATGAACACCATTCAGTTTACAGTACAGAGCAGCTGAAAGATGAAGTGGATCATTGCAACTATATAATTATGTAGATCTGAGTTTTTCAATGCAATATGTGCAGGCTAACATCATCTGAGATTGAGTCTTTAATTTTACAAGCAAGAGTTTATTCGGTTTAAAAATTCTGAACTTTGTTCATTATATTATTATTTAAACACATTTTAAGACTTTTCAGTACAGTTATTTGAATATTAAAGCAATTTCTTTAATATCACTTAATAGCTTTTACAATTAGTTGCTTCCTTAGAAATGTTATATATATGAAACCAATTTCCAGAATACCTTTGTTGCAATGTCTTTAGCCCCTGCCTGTTTGCTGTTTCTCATATCGTGTTCACATTCATGTCTTAGATTGATAATTATTCTTATGCAAATGACATTGTTCTGTATGGCACAAAATTTTAGGGAACTTCACCAAAGTATTCCTCCCACATGTAAACATTTCTTTCTAACATGTCTTAACCTTCAGCAAAAGCAAAATGCGTGACCATTTCCTGTAGAGATCCTGCACTTCCTGTGACTGTGTTGAATAGAGCACTGCTGAAAATTGCTTTGGGTTTTGTTTACCGGTAATGACTGCAGAAATACAATATTTACCAGTTTTTACAAAAACTGCTACAATGGTTCTTGAGAAGAACCAAGAAAATACTGCATTAAGAAAATTACTGCATTTAACTGCTCATAAAACTGCTTTTTAAAGAAGCAGTTTCTCAAAACTGCAAAATAACTGCAGAAAACTGGCATTAACCAGTTTTTTCTTTCTGCAGTTTTCTTTCAGTTTTTGTAGAAAACTGCATTTTACTGGTCACTTACACTTTTAGCAGTTATAAAATACAGGCAAAGACGACAGTTTTTCTGATAAACTGCTGTTTCGCTGCAAAAATACTGCAAACTTTAGCAGTTATTTTTTTTAAGGATAGTTTTGTTTCTTGACATTCATGTGTAGTCCTGGCATGAGTTCTTGTTTCTATTTATGACTTATCAAAGATAAGTCATTCACCATAAGTAGTTGTTGAGTTAAAATGCAAAACGCTTCTAAAGCACTAGGTAAAGCAATGTGAAAGCCAATATGGAGCCACCTTGGCACAGTGGTAGTGTATTCTCACTAGGATTGTACAGTTCCTGATTCAATTCCCACCAGTGCCAAGTGTCCTTGGGCAAGACATGATAATTCCACATTGCCTGCCTTTCTCTTTTCAAGGTTGGTTCCATCTGGAGTCGGTCTTGAGAGCGAATAACAGAAGTTGTAAGAGCTTGTTTTGCAATTGAGAAATATAAATTAGTATTTAAAAGAAAACAAAACAAATGTACCGTCATGACATAAAATTTGGGTGATATATGAAGTTGTATCTTTCAGAGTTTGCTGTGAGGTGCTGAATGACACAAGTGTTGGACGCAGCCAAAGGCCATGCAGCAAATGAAGAGCAAGGTTTGTTTCTATTATTATGCCCCCGAAGGGTGGCATATTTTAATCGCACCGCCACATAAGTATCAAAATGTGGGTACGTCCGTCCGTCCGTCTGTGCGTCCCCACTTACAAATTCGTGTCCGGACTGTAACTCTGTCATGCATTGAAGGATTTTAAAATAACTTGGCACACATGTCTAGCACATCAAGACGACGTGTCGCGTGCAAGACCCACATCCCTACCTCAAAGGTCAAGGTCACACTTGGAGTATGAAGGTTATGGAATCCTCTATATATGCACACATTCGTGTCCGGACTGTAACTTTGTCATGCAATGAAGGATTTTAAAATAACTTGGCACAAATGTCTAGCACATCAAGACGACGTGTCACGTGCAAGACCCCTGTCCCTAGCTCAAAGGTCAAGGTCACACTTAGAGTTTGAAGGTAATGGATTCCTCTATATATGCATATATGCACACATTCGTGTCCGGACTGTAACTTTGTCATGCATTGAAGGATTTTAAAATAATTTGGCACAAATGTCTAGCACATCAAGATGACGTGTCGCGTGCAAGACCCACATCCCTACCACAAAGGTCAAGGTCACACTTAGAGTTTATAGGTAATGGAATCCTGTATATATGCAAACATTTGTGTCCAGACTATAACTTTATCATGCTTTGAAGGATTTTAAAATAACTTGGCACAAATGTCTAGCACATCAAGCGGATGTGTCGCGTGCAAGACCCAAGTCCCTACCTCAAAGGTCAAGGTTACACTTAGTGTTTAAAGTAATGGAAAACTGTATGCATGGTTACTCTGTCATGCATGGAAGGATTTTAAAATTACATAGCACATTTATTGAGCACATGGAGAGGACACAGACTGTGAGGCACCTCTATCGGGGGAATTCGTCACTTGTGAGGGACAGCTCTTGTTATGGTATTCCTTTTCATTTTCATTCACCTTAAATAACAATATTAGTACATATGTGAAGGAAAACGTCAAAAATATTTACTGTAACAATTATAATGTGATATAATTATAATGGAGCCTGGCATTGAAAAAGTAAAGGCATTATGTGTTGAAATAAGACCATCAAGAAGTGCTTACATTATTACATTAGAGCAAGACATACATTTTATTACTATATGATAGACAGCAACTTCAGCTCATACTAGTGTTACATAACCGTGAAAGATCCTTTGCAACATGCAGGATTTTAACTCGGGACCTTCAGTATGTTAAGTGGACACTGTTGTGTCTCCAAAAAAGCTTGCTCAGTGGCAAGGAAGTACTGAAGTGCCATATTATACCTGTACTATAGAAGCATGAAACAGAAAATGTTTGTGTTGTATTGTAGTTAAATCTAAACAATAGGACACAGAGGAACTAAGGTGACTCAAACAGTTTTCAACTAACAGTATTTACTCATAAACAAATGGAATAATTTTGAAATTAATGCAGAAAAAAAAGTCAAAACTAGTTTTTTCTGTGACAAAAATGCCTGGTTGCAATTACAGTGTACTACAAATACATGTTTTTTTAAATCTTTCAAAACTTTTTATTACAGGAGAATTGATGCTCCAAATTGAATGAAGAAGTTAAAAGGATCAAATATCCCCGGCAAGCTGTCAACAGAATAAAAACTGCCGATAGTTTACTACTAGTTACAAGGGGAATATGAAGAAAATATTCAACTGACAACCTGATATGTATAGCACATCTGACGGATCAGCGGGAGCTTATGCAGAAGTGATTGAATGTAAAGACATGTTACCATTTAATTCAGAAACATCGGGTGTAAAACTAGGTAAGTGATTGGTTGGTATTAATTTTAATTCAATAATGTATATGGGGTCATTTTAGCATGACAAAAATTTTGCGATTTGTGTGTCATGAAAGGATAATTATTTGTAATAGTAATTTATGTGAAATGAATCTTTCACTAGATTTTTAAATTAGCAAAGTGGGAAAATTAAAGAGTGAAAAATTAAATATTTGCGAATACATGTATTAACAAATTTTCAGTATTCAACCTCGGTAAGCCAGGCTATTCATTACACATACACTGTGTATTGAATAGTATAATGACTGGAGAGAAGTGGAAGAAATTAACCGTGGGTGCCGACGATGACAGTCATGATTTAGTTCACCAAAGTTCAAAACACTCTTACAGCATATTCTGATCTTAAACCTTTACCCTGTTGATGGCAATATATTCTCATTCGATCAGTCTTTGCAAACAGTGTAGATCATGATCATCATGATAATTATACCCCCATGCTGCAGAGAGGATTTACAATTTAAGTTAGATAATAGGACAATTTATGGCTTAAACAAATGTGTAATAATATGATTTATAAGTGCATTCAAGACAGGACTATGTATCAACTAAATATTTTTCGGTTTAATTTCAATTGAATTCTAGTTCTTCATGTGATTGGACTCTTACCTGAAAGTACGGGAAACGTCATTTGGACACTTAGTGTATATGACGTCATTAGGACATGATGTCATTTCCTGACGTTTTGTTGTTTTTTCATTTCAAAGCTTGTCATGAATATGGTCAACATGTAAATTTAAAAAGTGCAGGCAAATTTCTTGAAAAAGGCAAGATTGCCGAAAATTTGAATTAAAGAGTTGTTTTAAATAGAAAAACAGTTATACAGTCGAAACTGTCTTAGCGACCCCCTGTTTTCAGCGACATTCTGTCAACAGCGACTCTTCTATGCTCCTCCCGAAACATTTTACTCTTAAAATGGCTTGTGATTAGCGACTCCCTGTCTAGTCCGTCCAGCGACTCTAATTTTTTCTCCGCAAAACATAGTTTCGGACGTGTCCAGCGACCCTTTTAACGGGAGTAAACTCGTACAGTTAAATATTTGCATGACTGGTTATCTTTATTGGTAATAACAAAACTGCTTTTTCAATGAAAATAATAAAACCGGACTGAAAATGCGCACACTCAATACACATGTACAACAGGAAAACAAAATGGCGAGCAAAAGCAGATATTTAACTCTTGAGCAAAAAAATGGGTGCTATAAAACTACTAGATAATGGAATGCCGGCGTACAAAGTTGCGGAGACACTTGGTGTTGGCAAAACTCAAATTCAAACGTTGAAAATACGTAAAGGTGAAAAAATGGAAGGCATACAGAACAACGTTCCGATGGAAACAAAGAGTCTGCCAACATATGGGGATCACTCTGTCCGTCTGTCTGTCTTTCTGCCAATACATGAGGGTCACAATGTCCATCTGTCTATCTGCCAACATATGGGGATCCCTTTGTCTGTCTGTCCACATTAAAAAGCCTTCCAAAAACTTGTTTATACTGACAGTAATATAATGTAGCAGGCAAATTGCTTACCAGTTACTCAATATTTACCATTTGCCAGACACTTTGTCATCTGATACACATACTGCGTATAGTGACCCCTTGTCTACAGTGACCTTTTTTTAATTCTCCGAACGTCGGTCACTACAGACAGTCTTGACTGTAATTATTATTCCCTGACGAATATTGAAAGAATTTATTGTGAACCTATTACAGTTGTCAACTTTAATGATGTCATACCTGCCATGTCCACACAATCCACTTCATCAACACCAACTGAAACAAGGGGGAAAACGAAAAGAAAATATAAAGAATACAATTGTACCCATTGTGGTAAGCATTTCAAGCACAAAGGGAACATGCAACAGCATGTTCGAACTCATACAGAAGAAAGACCTTTTACTTGCACTGTATGCGGAGTGTCTTACAAAAAGTCATCTGCTCTTTTAGAACACAGAAGGAGACATAAAGGTAATGCCAAAACAGGCGGTTCTGGTAAAGTTCATGAATGTGAAATCTGTAATAGGTCGTTCCAGTCTAAAAACTCTCTTAAAATTCATTTAAGAACTCACTCTGATGAGCGTAGTTTCAGCTGTGAGCAGTGTGGTAAGTCATTCAGACATAAAACAAGTTTACAGAGACATTTACTCATACATGCTGGAAATAAAGCGTATGCATGTGATGTTTGTGCAAAAAGGTTCTATGATTCAAGTGATATGAAGAAACACCTAGCAATTCATACTGGTTATAAGAAATATAAATGTCCAGGTTGTGGAAAATGTTTTGCACAATCATCAGGATTGCATTCTCATTTAAAATTATATACCTCCCACGTTACTCATGATAGACCAGACAATTTAAATGAAGAGATCAATAATGGAAAATTACAGTCGGAAATGAATGATAACGAAATGTTTGAAAGTAATAGATCTTTCGAAAGTGATGAAAACTCTGAAAATGAAAGTATTGAGTCACTTGATGAAGATGAAATATTAAATATAGCTATGAGTTTAGATGATACTTGTGTAAAAGACAGTAATGCTACAAATGAATTTAATGAACACTCAAGAGAAGGTTGTAGTTTGGAAAAATATTCACCAGAAGAAACTGACGAAAACTCAAATGATCTTGAAACATCCGTGAGTTCAAGTATGAAGGAAATCTTGAAATCTGTCAATTACAGCAAGGACAGTGATTCAGAATGTTCAAAGAAAATTTCTACTACAACAAACTGGATAAAAAATCTGCTTGATAGTAGTGTAATAGAAAAGAAATCAGGTAATAATTCTGAGAATGAAATTTTAGATATGAAACAAGTTTTATGTGATAAAACGGGCAGGAGATGCACTGATGAAATAATAGAAGATATAGCAAATGGTGATAGTAAAGGAAGCGTGGCAAGGTGTAAACTCGAAAATCTTTCAAATGAGATGAACATGAAAGATGCAAAAGAAGTTTTGCGCTCCGGGGGTGTTCATAAAAACTATGAAGTGGTAGCAATTACTTTCAAAGAAAAGGAAAGCACAAGTAACAAATCAGGCAATGAGAACAAAGAAAAGGAAGTGAAGAAAAAAGAAGCAACAGATGCAAAATCTACTGCTTGTATTGAGAAAATCAGTGATGTCATAGCAAATGTCGATATTAAAGTTAACATAGCTGGTGATACAGTTGAAAATGTCATGACAGAAGAGAGATTAGTCGATTCAGATAAAACGACTAGCTCCCAGCATGTAAGAGGAATTAGTGACATTTTACCACATGTACAAGTGAGCAACATCGGCTGTGCTTCAGTATGTATCGACATAAAAATGAAAGATGCAGA
>JAFMSR010003284.1:0-15527 GCA_022818135.1 Saxidomus purpurata | reverse complement strand
TTCAGTTATGGTTTTTCTGCATTGCACTTCTTCTTATTGTCCTTAATAAAAACATGAAGTCTGATCCTCGTTAATACTGCGCACAAGAAAAGTAAGAAAAAGCATCAACTCCAAAATAATGAAGCTAGAGTTATGGTTCTGATGCACGGCACTACCTCTCAGTGTCTTCTATCAATATAAAAATATCAACTGATTCCCTTTAATACTTTTGAGTGTCTAAAGACAGGAACTTCAATGAACTCATGAAGTTAGACTAATAAAGTTATGGTTTTTGTACACTGCACTTTCTTTTATTGATCTCAATCAATATCTGAAGTATCAATTGATTTCCTTCAGTACATTCCGAATTATTCTGCTCACGAAAACACGCAACAAAGGACAGTAAATCAAATAAAAATGAAGCTATGGTTATGAATCTTGTGCATTGTATTTTCTCTTCTTTTTATTGATCAATAGATGGAGTATCAATTGATTCCTTTTAATTCGTTTTGAGTTATGCTCCGCACAAGGAAAACTAACAAGAGCACCGCAAAGCGCAGCAAGATACGCCCGAAGTGTTGTATCAGAGAATGGGAGCAAAATTTAGGCTGTTGAAGCCCAACGGACAGGAACAAGAATAAAAAATTGAAGTTATATAAAAAAATCTAAGTCCCCAACCAGAAAATCCTAACCAGGTACAAAAATGTCAAAAAACACAAAAAAATTGGAGGTACCATTCATGTTGTACCACAGAAAAGTGGTCTCGGTTTTTCCGTACTGCCAATAATAAAAAAGTTACAAAATATGCTATTGATAGTAACATAAAAGGGAAGTAATTCAATAAAAAAATTAAGCAAACAAAATAGAATCTCCCAAATAAAAACAAGAGCACTGTAATCAAGAGCAAATGCAGAGCAATATCCACACAGTTATATGACGCTTGAACCCTAAGTGTGACCTTGACCTTGAAGTGAGCCATCCGGAACATGGCTTCTGCACATCGTCACAATTGTGTCAGGTTTCTTCGAAATCCTTCAAGGGGTTCAAGAGTTACAGAGCGGAAGGGAAACAAAATCAACCCTAAGTGTGACATTGACCTTGAATCCAGCCATCCGGAACATTGCTTCTGCACGTCGTCTCAGTCTGGTTAACATTTGTGTCAGGTTTCTTCGAAATCCTTCAAGGGGTTCAAGAGTTACAGAGCGGAAGGGAAACAAAATCATATGACATTTGACCCCTAAGTATGACCTTGACCTTGAATCCAGCCATCCGGAACATTGCGTCTGCACGTCGTCTCAGTCTGGTTAACATTTGTGTCAGGTTTGAAATCCTTCAAGGGGTTCAAGAGTTACAGAGCGGAAGGGAAATTGCTAACGGACAGACGGACGGACAGACAGACGGACAGACGTCCGAAACATTGCTTCTGCACGTCGTCTCAGTCTGGTTAACATTTGTGTCAGGTTTCTTCGAAATCCTTCAAGGGGTTCAAGAGTTACAGAGCGGAAGGGAAACAAAATCATATGACCTTTGACCGCTAAGTATGACATTGACCTTGAATCCAGCCATCCGGAACATTGCTTCTGCACGTCGTCTCAGTCTGGTTAACATTTGTGTCAGGTTTCTTCGAAATCCTTCAAGGGGTTCAAGAGTTACAGAGCGGAAGGGAAATAAAATCATATGACCTTTGACCGCTAAGTATGACCTTGACCTTGAATCCAGCCATCCGGAACATTGCTTCTGCACGTCGTCTCAGTCTGGTTAACATTTGTGTCAGGTTTCTTCGAAATCCTTCAAGGGGTTCAAGAGTTACAGAGCGGAAGGGAAACAAAATCATATGACCTTTGACCGCTAAGTATGACCTTGACCTTGAATCCAGCCATCCGGAACATTGCTTCTGCACGTCGTCTCAGTCTGGTTAACATTTGTGTCAGGTTTCTTCGAAATCCTTTAAGGGGTTCAACAGTTAGAGAGCGGAAGGAAAACTGCTAACGGATAGACGGACAGACGGACACCGAGGCGATAACATAATACGTCCCTTCGGGCGTATAACAAAGGGCAGTAACTTAAATTAAAGAAGCTTGAGTTATGGTTCCTGTGCTCTGAATTTCCTTGTATTATCCTCTATTAATATCTGAACTATTTTTGATTCCTTCAAATTCTTTCGAGTTCACCTACGCACAAAAGCGAGGTAAACAGATGAACGGATTGACGGTGGATGCGATCACTATTTGCCGTCGCCTTCCGGTGGGGGCCTTAAAAATAAGAATTGATGTAAGAAAACAAAAACAGCTTTGGTTTAAATGATGTATGTTAAATGAATATTAGTTTTTATCAAATATTCAAGATATATTTTATTCAAATTCAAATTAACGTTATTTTGGCGTATTTATTATTTATATATGTTCAATGCACATGTGCTCGGTTCAAGCATCTATGAAATGCAATACATCTTTCAGAGGATTTGCTCTTCATTGATACCTGAACAAACAAGTTATATATATGTACCAATATGTTCAGTATTATAACAAATGTTTGTGTGCATCGTAAGACAGATTCGCAACGTTTTCAAAACTAAATGAAACTAGATCATTTAGAAGTTGTTTACATAAATTCTTAAACATTTTTCTGCATGGCCTTTGGGCGCGGGCCTTTCACGACAATTGAAACTTTCGAAATGTCTTTGCCGAAAGTCCTATGAGAATTGAGTAAACATTCTTTTGCACGGCCTTTTGGTGCGGGACTTTCACGACAATTAAAACTTGTGGAATGCCTGTGCCTAAAGTCTTTATAAAACATCACATTGTCTACAAAAGGCCCGCATGAAAGGCCCAAACTTATCCTACGCATTTGAAAAAAAACTTGCTAAAGTCTCGCGGATAAAGGCCTCTGATCTAACATTACAGGGATTCTTATTTTAAGATTAAGGTTTGGGGTTTAAACTGCACGGGTGTGCAACACATGCTCAGACCTTTCTACAGCACTAGTTCGAATCCTGGTGTGGTGATTAGTTACGGAGATACCCAGGTAAAGGCCTTTCACAATGGGACTTCCGTAGACAAACAGTTTTAAAAAATGCTCCAGTTGGTAAAGTACTTTACCACTGCATATTTAAATGTCTACGAAATGCCCGCACATAAAGGCCCTGACCTATCCCGCCTAAAGGCCTCTGAGTTTAACATAACAGGGTTTTAAGTAGTACGACTAGGGTTTTGGGTTTAAATTTCAGTGCTGTCAAACACATGTTCAAACTTTTCCTCAGCACTACTTTGAATCCCGTTAGGGATATTAGTTACAGAGATACACAGGAAAAGGCCTTTCACAAGGGGACTTTCGAAGACAAAGAGTTTTTTTGAAAATACGCCTGTGGCCGCGCAATGATTTTGCGTGTTCACCTCTTAGCCACTGTGAGGCCGGCGCACGCGCAAGAGGAAATGTATTATAGACTATAAAAACTTGACGAAATAAATATCATAGACTCTGAAAACTTTACGGATAATAGACTATGAAAACTTAACGAAATAATATTTATAATCTCTGAAATTTAACGAGTTATAGATTAAAAATTTATCAAAGATTACCATGTTTATTTGCAGAAATTTAAATAAAATAAAATAATATATTTTGACTATTTCTGCATCTTTTTCTATTTTTTATACTACTATATTTTCAATGATATATTTCTTGACAAACTTTAAAAACTCAACATTTATTAAGAACAATTTGATGTATATGATCAGAGTTACCAGCTGTATGGCCAGTACAAACGCGCGAGGTTCCTCTGATCATGCTCTTCACTTTTTTTACTGTTTATAACCTAGCCCCAACTTAATTTAAGGAATCACAGCACCAATGTATGGAACATGGTGCTTCAGCAAACATTTGGCCATGTTCCAAACCTTGTCCTTGATTTTCGCCAACCTAAGCTCATCCCATTTGGCTTGCTGTGCCTCCGACAGTAGGCTCAAGCAATGTCTTAACTGTGAGACATAGGGCTTCCGCTCGAGTGCCACGGACATGTCAATAGCGACTTTAAAGTCTAGAAAAAACTGATCGTTGCCCACAGCACTCCAGCGGCGCCTACTGGAGCTCAGGCTCACATATGTCGGACTGGGAACTGCCTCATTTGGGTTTAGGCTGTAGGTAAGCAATGTCCCGGCTGCGCTGCCAAAGCAACTGAAGCGTGGGGTTGCCGGCCGAAGGACAGAATCACGGCACACTCACGTGATCCGTGCACGAGATCATAATATCGTTGATATATACCGGGTATTTATTTATAATGTAGATTTTAACCCGTTTCTGAGGCGTGAAAAATCCACTCCTGCCCCTGACTTATCCCCCCCAAAAATACTAACTGGAGTGGCGACAACTGTACACGACTTCGACTCGACTATGGAGTCTGTAGTGGAAGTCCCTAACCATTTCATGTTACTGTCAACTTCCCTAAAACTTGTAGAATAGGAAGTAGGGGAAGATGTAACAGGGGACGGACTGTAATTGCGGCCCCGTCAGCAGTGACGCACGGGGCTCGGGCTGGAGCTGGAGCTGGAGCCGGGGCTGGATGTCCTCAACTGGTCATTATGCCGGTAAAAACGGCTGGGACCAGGGCTTGGCGTCCTAAGCCGGTGAAGACTTCTGAACCCTGTGCTTGGCGTCCTATGCCGGCTCACCTTACGTCTATGCTTCTGCTTCCGTCTGAGCTGTTGCTCAGAGTGCCTGATGTCCTCGAATAGACTTGTCCGAGCTTTTGAGCATTCTGGACGGGAAACGTGCCGCCGGAACAGGTGCCTTTTCTCGGCACTGCTAGAAGGGTAGCGGTCCCTGAACTATTTCCTATTACCAGCTTGTGGCACGTCCCAATCCAAATTGCTGACCTTCTGGGCGGGCTTACTGCGGGATAGCGAGTCAGCCCGCGAACAGCCGTGGCTGTAGCGTAGATGGCGGGAACATCGGTAAGTATGGAGGGGCAATTCTGCACAGGGCACACCCGGTAGCGGCGGCCTTTTGGGGAAAAGAATTTGCCCCCTACCATACCGTAATTGCCCAAGAGCTTACATTTATAATCGCTTTTCATTATATGCTTGTGCTGAGTCAGCTTTTGCACTCGAGCCCTGCATACCAGGCACCGATAACAATTTCGGTATTGTTTAGGCATATCTTGTTTATTCTTTATGAAATTTAAGCACAGAAAAAAAAGGACACAAAACAATGACCAAAAATATCCCACAAACACTCAACCCTACCCGATCAAACCCCCAACCCAAACCCAAAACTGAAGAAAGATGAAAAGAAAGAAAACAGAAAGACAAGCAAGAGGGACATGATGGCCCTTTATCGCTCACCCGAGTACAACTGCTTTTAATAAAGTTGCTAGAAATCATCTAAACAACCTTTCTGACAAATTTCCAGGATATTTGGGCTGAAAATGTTACCTCTAGAGTGTTAACAAGGTTTTTCCATATTTGGGCTCTGTGACCTAGTTTGTGACCCAAGATGACCCATATTCGAACTTGAGTTAAATACATAGAAACAACCTTTCTGACAAATTTTCAGGATATTTGGGCTGAAAATGTTACCTCTAGAGTATTAACAAGGCTTTTCCATATTTGGGCTCTGTGACCTAGTTTTTGACCCAAGATGACCCATATTCGAACTTGAGTTAAATACATAGAAACAACCTTTCTGACAAATTTCCAGGATATTTGAGCTGAAAATGTTACCTCTAGAGTGTTGAAAAGGTTTTTCCATATTTGGGCTGTGTGACCTAGTTTTTGACCCCAGATAACCCATACTGAAACTTGAGCTAGAAATCATCAAAACAACCTTTTTGACAAATTTCAAGGATATCTGGGCTGAAAATGTAACATCTAGAGTGTTAACAAGGTTTTTCCATATTTGGGCTCTGTGACCTAGTTTTTGACCCCAGATGACCCATATTCAAACTTGAGCTAGAAATCATCGAAACAACCTTTCTGACAAATTTCCAGGATATTTGGGCTGAAAATGTTACCTCTAGAGTGTTAACAAGGTTTTTCCATATTTCGGCTGTGAGACCTAGTTTTTGACCCCAGGTGACCCATATTATAACTTGAGCTAGAAATCAACCAAATAACCTTTCTGACAAATTGCCAGGATATTTGTTCTGAAACAGTAGCCTCTAGAGCCTTAACAAGATTTTTCTATTTTTGGGTCATGTGACCTAGTTTTTCATCCGAGATGACCCATATTCGAACTCGTCCGAGTAATTACTGGGACAAACATCCTGACCAAGTTTCACGACAATTGAGGCAAAAATGTGACCACTAGAGTGTTAACGAACTAAGTGTGGACGGACGACAGACAACGGACGACGGACATTTATCTATCCTAATAGCTCACCCTGAGCCAGCTCAGGTGAGCTAAACAGATAAGAAAATTATTTGCACTAAAAGAAATAGAGCGAAAATTCAAATCATGAGCCGGCTAAAAACACGTCTCTACTGCACGACTGAATTTTTTCAGTGATTTTTCGCAAACTTTCTGCAAAGTCGCTTTATTTTGAAAGGAAATGATGGGAAACGGTAGCAAATGATGTCGGTAGACTTAAGAACTAACATACTTCACAAAATACATGTTTTCCAAGAAAAGAACACTAAATGCTTGGAAAACATGATTTTTAGTCTATTTTCCGAGAATTTCGCTTTAATTTCAAAAAGCAAACCGTACGTAATTATTACGATAGTTAATGATGCTAGTAGAGTCCCTTCACATGCAACGCGGAAAAAACAGCAGATGGCTTTCATTTCCGAAAAAAAACGACAGAGATGAGTTCGGTTTAACGGTACAACAACAAGGTGGTGTTATATAAGGACTATACCCAGAGGACTATAGTTGTCTACGAAAAGCCCGCCGAGCAATGCTTTAGGTTTTACGATCACGCAACATGAAACAGTAGCGAAAGGACCACAGAGCAGTAAGGGGCCTTCGTAGACAAATAGTTGGAAAAAATCACTTTGTCAAAGAAAGGCCTGCGGATAAAGGCCTCTGATTTTAACATTACAGGGATGTTTTCTTTTACGATAAGGTCTGAGGTGTCCAACACATGTTCAGACCTTTCCACAGCACAAGTTCGAATTCGGCTAGGGATATCATTTACGGAGATATACAGAGAAAGGCTTCTCGTAAGGGACATAGATGAGTTCGGTTTAACTAGGACTATACCCAGGGGACTAAAGTTGTCTACGAAAGGCCCGCAGAGCAATGCTTTAGGTTTTACGATCTCGAAACACAGTAGCGAAAGGACCGCAGAGCAGTCAGGGGCCTTCGCACAAAAAGAGTTGAGAAAAAATATAATTTTGTCTACGAAAGGTCCGTAGATAAAGGCCTCTGATTTTAACATTACAAGGTTTTTTCTTTCACTATACATCTCAATGCTGTTTAATTTAACAAAATTCGTAACAAAGTTGAAACGGAAATATAGGTACTTTCCGTGACTGAATAGATTACGATCGCACATCTTGAAAATTTAGAATCTAACTTCAAACATGTTTTATAAAACGATTATATTACAATCCGTACGGTGTCAATGTAAAATGGACACATTCAAATAGATCTGTACATGTATTTTACGAGCATGGTGTGAACAGACATCACTTATACAAAAAGAGTGACACCGATGAGTGTCTACAGAAATTTTCCCGAGACCTTCATATGCAGCTCCCCGGAATGTGGTCGAAAGAGTACAAAAGTTGTTCTTTCACAGTTTTATTTGTACTCGTATATACAAGTTATTACATACATGAAGTAAATTCCGTGAATTTTTTGTGATTTCATCAACTTGCGCGCAGCCAGTGACTTGATATGTCATAAAACTGTTACACTAATTATTACCATAATAATGTATGTGTGTAGCCAATGACACTGAAAATAAATTTGCACGCGAGAGTAAATATAGCGGTCACACTGACGACATATTGTCACATTGTAACGTTCTAGTCCGTGTCAAAAGCATTCGGTTTTTAATCATACATAGTTTGTCTTTTCCCGTCATTTCATTGTAATGAAATTCGTAAGTATAAGTTTTCTTTTTCATTGATTGCATGTTTGTACATCAAAACGTAAAGTAAAAATATATAGTAAGTTAAAGATTGATAACATGGTTTCGCTGGGATGCTATCCACTTTGGTCAATGATCATTCACAAATTTCCATAATTTCATCATATATAATACATGTTAATGAAATAAACAAATTGTATACGAGATAAAATTACCCGTCTGCCATGTCTGACGTTTCATTTTCATGTCAAAATTTTGTCGATTTGAATTGTTTTCCGAGTTTCATTAACCCCAATTCAAAACATGGACAGTACGATGTGAAAACGGCATTTTATGAAAAAATGGTGTACTGCACTCTAAACGAAAATTAAGCAGCTAATACTGCTCGTTCTATCTTAAAGCACTAAATTGTGCATACATGTACAAATATTGTCATACACATGAAGACAATTCAAACAAGGCTTGAGAATATGTACCCAAAACTGTGCTTTTCGGTTTTATCTAAAAAAAAAACAATATATCATGACTTCAGGGAACATATGCATTTTTAATAATTCATGAACTTGCGGTAGCGATTTAGATTATCAGCCAGTTATATCATTGAATCATTCACAAAGAAATGATCCCTGACCCTGAATCACCGCAGGAATACTACACATGTAAAATTATGTATTTTCTCCCATATAAACAACATCTCGGCGGATTGTAGCTACTTCAGACCGTTTTGGATTTTTGCAACGGGTTGTTAATATTACAAATACACATATCACACGGTAAAATAATGGTGTGTTTCATTTTCTTATTTTGGAATTCAGAAACCTTCGTGTGACCTCGTAAGAAACCTTGACTCTACGAGTTCAAACTCTGGTTATGAAGATTGGTTTTACGGCACAACCTGTCAACAATTATTATTGAGTAACACGGATATTTCATACTTAACTTGAATTAGGTATAAGCTACGCTTTTCTGACCTCTCGGGATAAACTGAAGTGTAACCTCACGACTTTAAGAAACTATCGTTTTGTAATAAATTCCCCCGACTCCAATGATATGTTGCTTCAAAGCTTTCTTAACTCTATGCCGCTAAGACAATTTTACAGAAAACATTTTATGTCAAATTTAGGTACAAGTATCGTTTTGTTATCATTCATACAGAAAGTGTTGTGGTTCTGTTACTTTCGAGTATCAGAATATTCGGACGTAGCCAACGGACTGGCGATTGGATAGTACATAAACTGGCACATGTTGTTACTTTCCGTGTCATGTACAGTAAATGCAAACTGGCTGAGATAGAGATTTAAGATAGCACTTGTTCAGATTTTTTTTATCATAAATTCTTATCAAGTGCACTAAAAATAGTCTCCGGTCACAGTTTTTTTAGTCACTATTTGAGAAAGACGACACTGTCTTTCGGAGGATGAAGAACAATTTTAAATCCGCTGAAATATGTTTACCTTGTACATCAGATCTGCCACATTGTCTTCATTTTGTATTAAATGACGTAAAGAAAAGTTCAAAGGTCAAAATCGAGTAGGAGACTGAAAAGTAAACGATGAAGATACTAAGGCTTAAAAAATATATGTGGTTCAGGTAACCCGACTTATCCTATTTTTTGCGCCGACCCTAGAAATTTTAATTGATTTTAGGCAGTTTCGATTTTTCAAAAAAAATACTGTTTTGTAACCTGAAACGAAAAAAATTGAGTACGAAACGGAAACGCTTGGAAAGCGTCTATCAATCGTTAAAACAAGCACGGCGGCGAGTGTGGAGAGAGTAAAAATAATGTGACTTCGCGTAACTCGGGGAAGAAACGAAAATGACTCCATTGAATGGAGTCATTTCGCGGTCGTTTGCAGTGAATATTTCGAGTATTTCGATTTTCTCCGAGTACTTTAGAGTGACTTCGCGTGAAGTATTTATTAATTAAAATATCGGTAAAACACACCTGTAAAAGCAACCTCTTGATTTTAGATCCATTAAATCACAATGATCGAGTCAGACGTCGCAGTCGACGTTTTTCGTTGAGAATCGCCGCTACTGTATACTATCACAGCGTTATGTTGTTTTTTATTGTTTCAAAAAGTATTGAGTTATTTCTTTGTCAGAACCTTAAATATTTATCACCTTAATGTTGATTTAAAATATATATTTCCGTTAAAAATCCGCTGTAATTGGTCCCTTAGCATTGTCACTTGCGATAGGTGTGAAAAATATGGCCTGTCGTACTTCAATTTTGAAATTGTTTGCAAATCCAAGCTGAGTGACAACGCTGACTGAGTTGTGAATGCAAAAAGTATTTATCAATTAACATTTCCAATTGTTCTGTATTTAAATCAAAACGTTCTGTTTTAAAGAAAGTTGCGGCGTTCCAGCGTGTCCGTTTTTTTGCCATTAATTGTTTCATCAACTGTCAAAGCCAACGTTTTTCCAGTAACAGTTTTCTGCTATTTATTTTAATGAATAACCTTTGCCGAAATATCTATTTTTACTGCAACCTCTTTTATTCATAAAGATAAAGCCGCATGTGTCACGAGATCAAAGAACAAACGCCGACGCACATTGTACATGTGAGTTTTGTCTGATCTTAGTGAAGCACGTGGCATCAAACAGACCGAGATATTTGACACATTAAAAAGTAATTCTAGACAATAGTCTGATAATTTTGGACTAAATTTTTAGAAATAATAGTTTGGAATAGATATTGTTATGAGTAAGTTTTATTTTTGGTGATAAAATATATTGAACACGCTATACAAATGCACGTCGGTCGGCAAATATTTTTGAATGTAACATGCATACAACTCAAAAACATTTCACGTGTAGACACATTACTACCGGCTATAATAAATTTGATTTTTATGACCCGTAAACCCGTTCATTTACCTGTTAAATTACGCGAAGTAACATTTTACTTACGCGAAGTGACGCGATATTTTTCCGTACGGGAAGTCACTTCAGGCACTCCAAGCTCACTCAACGTCATTTGTCAACGAGCTACTGAGGCGAAGAGTGGAGTGAAAAACACTTCGCGTTTTTTGCATAATCCTTCAGGCCTGTACTGTACGTCTGTTATAACTTGCGTCTGAAAAAAAAGCCGACCTATCTACCCTATTTCTTTCACCAATGTAACATGAACCACATATTTCTTTTAGCCTAACTGCATCGGATTGTTAATGGCATTTTAATACGAGAAATCTGAAGTAGTTGTAAATAATGATTATGAAGTTGTTGGATAAGTGTGATTGATGCTATCGTACTGAAGACAACTTTAGTGAAAATGATGATGGTGATAATAACGAAAATGATCATAAATGATGAAGAAAATGCTAGGGATTGTAATTATAAAGGCTAGAAATATGTAGTTACGCATGAAGTCTCTATAATATTCTGAATATGTTTGAAACTATTCTAAAGTTAACGACATGCCCCTCATGAAATTAACCGCTCCTTGCAACACTTGCAACTATACCATGGACGCCTGTTCCCTGTAAAAGCAACCTCGTTGAACCGTGTACCGAAGTACGATTAACCTCGGCAGCGTTTTACCCATTGCATCATTGACTCCTATGACTTTGAACCGTATGCCATTTACCCCTGTACACTGGTACCAACGATCTCTATCCAGGTTACCCCTATATCATTGACCGTATACCATTGAACGAATTCGGTTAACCACGTATGTATCTACCATAAAGCCTTATATCTTGAACCTATACCATTGACCTTTGTGCCATAAACCCCACATTGTCAGCTCATTAATCGTGTATACCTTAACTTTAGATCCATGCACCTTTCACCTTTAAACCATCATTGCACCAACACCATTTGTTATTATACTATTTATCAAAATACATTAACTTGTGTACCGTTAACCCTTATACCCTTGATCCCTGCACTTTTGACCATGTACCCATTTACCTTTCACAAATGACCCTAAACTACTGATCTCTTTACCAGTGACCTCTGTACCATTATACTATTTATCAAAACCCATTAACTTGTGAACCGTTAACCCTTATACCCTTGATCCCTGTACTTTTGACCAGTACCCATTCACCTTTCACCAATGACCCTAAACTACTGATCTCTTTACCAGTGACCTTTGTACCATTATACTATTTATCAAAATCCATTAACGTGTGTACCGTTAACCCTTATACCCTTGATCCCTGTACTTTTGACCATGTACCCATTTACCTTTCACCAATGACCCTAAACTGCTGATCTCTTTACCAGTGACCTTTGTACCATTTACTTATAGAGTAGATCCTATACCGTTTAACCATATACCGTTGACTCTTATACCATTTACCTACGGTGTTTACACATAAACCGTTAACTATACCGTTGAACCCCGACGGCCCCTACACCGTTGAAAACCTGTACAGTTATACAATTTACCTTATACCATTAACCCGAATAGCTCTTTAACTTAAACCCCAAGCCCAGTACCCCATAAACCTAACCATTTATTCCTACAACCCATAATCGTATACTCCCACACCCTTACATATATCCCTATACCCATAACTCTCGCACTATTAACCCTGTGCCGTAAACTCAATACAATTGACATTTTGTACCGCTGACCCTTGTGCAATTAACCCTGTACTGGTACCACTGACGCTAAACCCCTTACCCATTTACCAAGTAACCCTGTACTGTTTACCCTTTACCCTCTTATCCTACACCTGTACCATTGACCCTCTTCCCCTGCACCCTTACCCTATAACCCATACTGACTTATCCTTATAGCTTGACATACATATTTATTGGTATGTAAGCAATTTTACTTTTATTGCAGATGTACAAAAGACTCCACTATTGATAATGGACGTTATGAACAATATAGTTGTACCGCTAGAAGAAGAGGATGTCAAATCGTTTTCATATTTATTTGATACGACTCGGGAAAACGGTGAAACATTCTGTGAAGTGTTTGAACGACATGGACGTGATGTTAGCAAGCTTCTTCATCGAAGAAACTAATATTCCTATCCGTAGTACAACTGTAGGGGAAATGGAGCAACACGATAGCCTGTATTACTAGCACGATGTAAATGGTGTGTTAATTGAATGGCGGAAGTTAAAAGTAGTAAACTTCGCAATACCCTACGTAGACATAATTCAAAAGGGGTTGATGTCAGTGAGGTCTGTATATGGTTTGTTGAAGAAACATGTATAATTGAGTAGATTTGGTCGTGAGGCATTATCAGTCTTTACAAGGTGTGTCGGAAATAAACTTTGTTATAGTGGCGGTTGGGAAACATGGATCGCTTTCATACCTGAGTTTGACCTGGATAATGCTTTGTCGTCAGTTTATTTTAAGGATATAAAGACATTAAGTAATCTTAGACTGATATTGCAGAGAAGTATGACAGAACAGATTGGTCAGGGCATGATCAATAATACCTTGTCAAAGAATAAGTTAAGTTATATGAGAATCCTTCTACAGGAACAATTGAAAGTGTTGGTGATGTTACACTCCTCATTAGACAGTGTATTATGTAGCAGTGCAGGAGATGAAGAAGGTGGTTATTCTTTTCGATTTTGCGAAAAGTACCCACACGATTTTCAGTTGCCGATTAGGAGTTTCCACGATGTCGTGGATGTAACTGTTCATGCTGGACTTACAGTCACAGGACTATGTAGTACTGAAGAAGGGGAAACAATCGAAATGAGTTTATTTTGGAGCCGAGTTGGTATGCAGGTGATTGTAGGACAGGGTTTAGGATCATGGTTAGAAAGAATACGAATGTGAACAAAAGGAAAATGACGAGAGAAAGCATTACTGTGGCCTTTGTGAGAAACATTGTATGAATGATGACTTTAACGAGAAACATCTCGATTCTTCATTGCACTTACTGCAGATTTCACAACAGTGTGCCGTTTCAGTGTTTGTTGCGTATCGATTGAATACAGGTAATGAATGACTAAAGCGTCTGTAGGCGGAGCTACATTTTACACAGCACGGAGAGCAATCAGATAACCTGTATGTATTGCAGGACATACTGAGGAAGAAATATATAAATCGGTCATATTATTAATGGCAATCAATAGTGTTTATTCGGGGTTTACGTACATGTAGCTTGTGTGCTAGAGTCGCATCAAAGAAAAGGATTTCCAGTACAAGTGTCATTTCACTTACATAAATTTAGTGTGAATATCTGTCACAGAAGAAGAGTGAATAAAAAAATTGTAAATATATATACGATTTCGCTCTTTTATAATTTGTCTATAAATGATCCGATCGCAATACTCGCATTATGCATTATAAAATACGACAATACTGATATCTTGTTACAACCGCGCATGCTTTGCACGTGCTGTAGTGCTTAAATGTTTCTGTCGATGCTCTGAAATCTTTAAAATGATAATCTGTGTAGAAAGAAATGAAACAGAGACCGTTAAATTTTGTTTGTTTATCTAAAGACAGGATTTATATCTATCATGTACACTTTTGACTATTAGATTATTTGTACAATCCCTGCTGAAGATATCTAGCGCACAAGTCATCAGAGTCGTTGTGTAAAACTGGAGAAACCAGTAGTAAATGCAGCTTTCAAAAACAAAAAGTAGAGCGTGTACCTATACCGATAGTCCAACAATTTAGACATAATGCTTGTTTCTTATTTCTACATTTTTTTAATTTTTAGCGTTTATTTTTTTATATCTTTGTTAGCCTGACCTTCCTTGATGGGTTGGGAATTTACTCTATAATAAATCGTGCTTTGTGGTCTTCGATCGTGCTTTGTGGTCTTCGACCGTGCTTTGTGGTCTTCGGCTACCGTGCTTTGTGGTCTTCAAATCGTGCTTTGTGGTCATTGGACCGTGCTTTGTGGTCTTCAGGGAAATTGAGTTATAGGGGTTTTTTAGGGGTTAAGGGTCTCCTTCCCTGACAGTCTTGAATTGTATTAGGGGTGTCCAGGGGCGTATCTTGGATCAATTTATGGGTGTTTCTTTGTTATTTTCATCAAACCCTAACATAGAAGGAGTTATCCGTGAAAGTTGTAAAAATTTTCACCCATATAGGAGCCCCTAGAAAAAGGGGATTTTAAGGGATTTAAAGAGTATATATCCCTGAAATGTCCTTAGTTACACCTTATGTCTCAATTATAACAACAGGGTAATCTTAGGACAAAAGTTATCGAACTTTGAATTTTACCCTGAATTTCTGTTGGAACATTTCAACCCTGTGTTTATTATCCAAGCTAAGTTTAATGTTATTGCATGGGTTTATTTGTTGATATATATGGCGCATAGGACACAAGATGGACATTACTTAATATTTCTGTTCATTAGATTAGACAAGACTCCTTCTAAGGTGTATTAAGTCATTAATGAACATTAACTAAAGCACAAGGGATTCAATGTATATTATGGGGTTGGTTGCTATCAACTGTGTGAGCCCTGCAAATTGGAAATTGATATATAGCATGTGAAATGTACCTAATTGAAGATAAAGCTAACGTCTTAACCTTTGAAAGAGACCATGCTTAAGTAAAGCAGTTATATA
>JAFMSR010003283.1:0-15545 GCA_022818135.1 Saxidomus purpurata | reverse complement strand
TATCTATCCTTAGCTGCAAAGCATAAAAACATCCCATGACTTGTTGAGCACAGTTTTCCTATCGCATTACCAGACTAAGCGATACTAAAATCTATTTTCAAAGCAACTTCTAAGCTGAAAAATGTCTGTAGAAGGAAGCCATCATATTTCACTTTTTGCTACATCCATTCATCAATAGTTCAAAATAATCCAAAAGCTGTAAATGGAAACTTTTTATCCAGCTGATTTAATCTAAAAACAACCACTTCAGGTGAAAATGGAGTGTTTTTGACAGGGTGATATGCGATATGACAGCCACAGAGATCTCTGTCAATATTGGTAATAATAACTAAATCACCAGCAAACACTAACATTGATTTTGAAGTCCAGTCAACTTACAGATATCAACTATTTTCCACCTCCTGCAATTTCTACCAATCATCTACCACAATCTAATTTATCATCAAACATGATCAGTTGATTGAAAACCATACACATGGGACACTTTCATCTTCATTAACCGATAATTTGGTAATGTTTTAGTGACTTTTAATCTCTCTATTTACAAAACATTTGATTAATCCTTATGATCTGCTACTGAGAGTCCATATTTCCTAAATATGTATGCTTTTCAGAATCGTATGTTCTTCATAATTTGAGTTTTAAACCAATGGTTATACATTGACAATGAAATTTCAGTATTTTCACTTCTTTTCAATCAGGTCTAACCTGACTTAATGAAAAGCGTACAGACCAAATTTACATGTAAAAAGGGGTTTTGAAATGGATTTTTTCTCTTAGCAGAATCACACAATAGAAAACAGGATGATTTTTCAAGCGAATAGTTTTAAATTACTTGAACAACATCCAAATGCTGCAATATCCATTTTAACGTTCAGCTTTTATAGTTTTCCGAAACAATGATTCCATCGAGTTATTATCTAACTGCGAACAGAGCTCATTTGCATCAATTTGCCCAACTGTAGCAGATAAATGTCCAATTTTATGTCCTCCTGAAAATACGGCTGAAGTTCAAAAGTAAATTAACTTTGTAAAAACCGCCTGCAAACAATGATATAATTTCACCAAGTCTGCGAGTCTGCAAGAATTCCAATATTTTTGTCGCGTTTTTTTTTTTCGCTGCCACTGATGCTACGAACAATTACTCACGTCTTTCCTATATGTCATTTCTGCACAATGTTTTCCTGCGTTTTTATATAGTTTCATCTGAGGAGAATATCTTCAACAAGAAGTTAAACTCTGAGTCATCACGACTTCTCTTTTTGCCGAGGGGTTAAAAAAATTCTCGCAGAGCTCCTCCCTTCTATGAATGAAAAATCAATACGCAACTTTAAAATATTGGAAAGATGTTCTACCACAGAATTCTGCAAGCAAATGTCCTTTACATCATAGGTGGGATCCTACAATACATCTCCTCAGTGTCTTACTTCCCTGAAATATTCATTTCTTACACTACAGCCATAAGGACAATAAAGATGCTATTGTTCCCCCTGGAGCCATTGGGCGCTTCTTATAATAGCGTAAGTCTTCAAAAAAGTTACACTTCCACCAAAACAGGAACTTGTTTCAGACCAAATGTCCTACAATGTCTGTCGTAAAACATCACACCCCTGGTTGCATTGTGTATTCATGCATCTAAAAACCAATATACTTCCAACGAAATACTGTAATATGTCTCAATCTGAAATTATTACATCCATCGGAAATTACTCGAAAAAGATACGTGTATGAAGTGCTTTTTTATTGCCACTCCCTAAAGAAGATAATATTGATCCGCTGAAACGTATTCCACTGTGAAATTAAAAAGACTCCAAATTGAAGAGCTCCAATAATAGTGGTTTTGAAAGTCCATTTTTTCGACTAAGTCCATAATCACAATTTTGCTAGTGTATCTGGACTAGATGATTTCATATGTAAGATTATTCCATCAAAGTTCAAAACTGAATCACCCAATAGAGAAATGGTACTATTTTAATAAACAATATTACTTAGTATAAATTATACATACTGAAACAATAACACCAGAACAATGTTGCTTTTCAATATTTGATCAGATGTTATACACACAGGAGCAATGTTTGGAAGGCATCAACAGGTGAATTATACTCTTGTCATAACTGCTCATTAACATATGATGATCTGACAGGGATTTTGTGATGCTGCCAAAACATCCCATTACTTACAAATTGACTTTTGAATAGATAAATGTTTTTATCCACAACTTTTCTTATACTTAACAAAGACAGAAGCAGCTACCCAGTCACTATAAAAGAATATGCTGTCACTCTTGAATTTGGGCATTCTATTATGGGCTAGCTATCATTACAATTTGAGCGCAGATCAGTAACCAACCGTGTCTCTTTATGTGAGAAATTTGGCACTTTCTTACAGAAGGGATCTAGTACTGGTTGAAGTCTAGGAATGACCCTTAGGTATTTAACTGCCCACCTGTAAGAATGACCAAAATACAGTTTAGATGGGAGTTACAGTCTCATACAACAACAGCATCAATCTATCATTACCATTCTTCGCAAGGGTGATCAATGAAAATTTACAAACTCATTATTTATCATAACAATATAAATGAAACCATGATGGAATAGGATAAGGGGCTGCAAACAGCCTAAAGTCCATAATGAGAGTGCATGATAGACTTGCAGTATATCAAATACTGGTTGGGAAGGCAGAAATCATCTTCCTTCAATCCAGTATGATAATGTGGTTAAGATTAGTACTGTAAAAGTAAAGTTAAAGCTAAATTAAGTTACGGCCCTCTGATTTTTGAAAGATCCACAAGAGAGTTTCTACCACAGAAAACCTACAATCACACCCATCAAGCTGGCGTAAAAGCATTTTACCATTAAGCTGTAGGTATTATTTACTATACATAGCCCAGAATAACATTTTAACACACAATCTATACTGGATACTGTTCCTCTAAATTTCTCTGGAGACAATGTCCATTAAAAAATTACTGCTGCTACAGCTGCTAAATTGTCCAACAGACACAAAACAACAGAATCTGCAAAATAACGGTTTATATAGTGATGTCTGCTTTAAAATAATCTGACCATGTTCAAATGAGCAACCAGGTTGGGGGTAAACCTAATACTCTAATCTAATTAGAGTAACAGAAGGGCCATTTTGGCATATTGCCTTTGTGCAAGGCCTTCAGACTTGACCCCAGTCCTCCCTTTGAGACACTACACTTCTTTCAGACATTCAGACCATTCAAACAACAACTAAAGGGCCAAATATTTAGGGACAGTAAAGGACAAGTAGAAAAGTTGCTGCGGATCGCAGCAAAGAAGATAGCGTTGCCCAAATGATGATGACTTGTATTAAAGGCAGAACTGTATTAGACTTCGGAACACGATTTTGAGACGTTAAAAAACAAGAGAGAGACATATTAAATCGACTGATTTTCTTCACTTGACTAGAACTGCCAACAAGAGTAGCCATCTTGACCCTATATCGTCCACCTGAGTGCATGGCCTTCTTATTAAACAGTGTGATCAAAATCAACCTTGATCTATATGTGTCCCAGATTTAGTTAGGTTATCACCAAGACCGGAAGATTCTGGCTAATTCTCATAAAATTAGTTATAAGATGTGACTTTTAGAGCAATAAAAAGTTATCTCTTGAGCTGATCTTGTTACCTAGTTTTGGATCCAAGGTGACCACCATTCCAATATAACATAGACAAACATTTTTTCATTTGATTGGCTATAAAATATGGCTTTTAGAGTGTTTACAAGGTTCTTCTTTAATTTGACTGTGTGACCTACATTGTAGTTTCTATATAACTCCAGATGATCCAGATTCAAACTTGACCTAGAAATCATTGAGACAAACATTTTGACCAATTTACATGATGGTAGTCTCTAGAATGTGGTCGACAATATAATCACATGCATACTCTTAATATACTTTACAACTTTAATACAGGGGTCGATTGATTAAAACCAAGGAATAGAAAGAAGCAAGTTTTTTTTTTAGTTTCAAATTACACTGAGTCTTGCAATTACGACAATATACCCGTCAAATCCCTGGTTGCAGTGTTTAGAGTGTTATAATAATTGTTTATGACTACAATAACTGTGCAAAGACATATATACAAAATTTATACAAGTATATTAAGTGGAAGTGTATTTTACCGTTATTGCAAGGAAAACTTTGTGGCATACAGACTGTAATATTTCTCAGAGTAGTAAGTATAAGATGGTGTTCTATGTAATTTGTTTTACAATATGTCAGAGTTTTTCTACCTAGAGGAGTAAAAGAGCAAAATCTAGAAATTTGTGCAAAGGAAAGTTTCCAAAGGAAACGGATGCTCCCGCTTTGTGCTTTTCAGTAACATGCAAATATGAAAACACTAGCGGATCCAAGGGGGGACGCACCCGGCGCGCCCCCCCCCCCCCCTAAAATTCCCCAACCTTACATAAATATCTCAGTATAAATTTATATTTTCTGTTACCGAAATCGATATCTTAAAAGTATCAAAAACACGTTTTAAATGCAGGAAAATGCACGAAATGGCACCCTCGAAAAAAAAATTTTCGGGGAGCATGCCCCGAACCCCCCTAGAGAGTGCCTCCCTATTTTTTAACCTCTGGCTACGGCCCTGACATTGTTCATTGCCATTCAATTATACATGGTATTTATACACTCGCTCGCTCCACCATTATTTAGTGTTCGATTACTAAAAAACAGAGAATAAAACACAGTCATAATTGCCGTCTTATAAGGCTTGAGCAGAACTAACAAATGGCAAAAAGTTCGCCCCCCTAAGACCAAATCCTGGATCCGCCCCTGGAAAATGTATAACGACTATCATACAGGTGCACACATGTGTTTCTCTGAACTATTAAGTGCAAATGTGGCCATAATCGAACTTGACCTGTAAGATGGATATTTACGAATGTAAATTGTATATAGTGGTCATCTGTAGTGTGCATAGGCTATATTCAATGCATTGTTACTGTACTTTCTATGCGAATTTTAAATTTTAAACATTTTTCCTGACCATCATAATGGGGAGAAACAGTCCCGAAAAGATCGTAATGGCGGGTCTTTCAATTTGGAAAAATTTTTGGTGGTAAAAGACTACACCACGGAAAGCACGAAACGTACTGGAAATTTCCGCCGATATGAACAAAACAATATAAACAAAGAATACTCAGAAGTCGGTAAAACATGAGCGGGCCTATATACACTCGTTGAACTAATATTGAATTCTATAGTTTCTATTACAGATGAAAACGTTCCGATACTGCTCTTAGTGCTCAATATTATTACTTTAACAATGAAAAATCATGTTTGGTTACACATGTACCAAATGCAGATATTTTTAATACTGAAATGTTAACGCTATTGTGTGTTTGTCATATCGGCGAAAATTTCTGGTACGGTCGGCCTTTTGTGTGTTCTGGTCTGGTCAGGTCAGGGTTTTACCACATACCTCAATATTCACCGAAATGAACTGTTATTTGCCGAAAAAGAAATGTTTAATATAAAACACGATTATTCATCATTTTTATCATTACACTATTCTGTGCCTTTGTAGCAAATTTAGAATACTGCACTGTTTACCAGTGGAATTTAGTTCAATGGGGTGTCAGTAACTTCAACGAAGTCTTTTCAGTATCGAAAACGAATTTATTCACTACTACCGATACGGTGATAAATTGATCATTGCCACCTCACCAGTGACTTCCAGTTACATTACCCCAAACATGCGTTGCGCTGAGGCGCAACGCAATAAGTGTGAATTCCACAACTGAACGCAAAATGTGTTATAAAAGACTCGGCTCAATGCAACAGCTGACTAAATATTGTAATGTATATATACACAAAAAGAAATCTCCAAATACACAATAGTAGACATTTTTTATGTATAGCACATGCATGCAATGTATTTTTATGATGACATGTGAGCAAGAATAATGTTTCCCTACACCTTTAATCAATCTTTGTCAAAAATGTTTAAAAAGTGTTATAAAAATAGTAATGTCGGAAGTAAAATTGAATGAATTAGGTACGATGGAAACTGATATGAATAAGATATGCATAAAAAATATGATGAATGACAGTACAATATGATGCCCCCCCCCCCACTCATTCATACATTCTTGATATGCTAAAAGAGGAAAAGGAATATCTGAAACATCTTCCATTCCTAAATACAAATGTAAGAAAAAAAACATTTGTTGTTGCATTTTTTTAAGATGTTTATATGCATTCATAAATCTTAACTGCTGCACAGAAAAGGCGGGTGCTTATTCTACACTTTGAAATACCATTAAATAGAGTGCAATGATGCAATTCTAAACTCGCAGTAAAGGTTTTTCTGTCCACAGTAACAAATTACTAATCTTGTCGACCCAGGTGAAGACTTAAAGGCTACCAACTAATCACTAAACCTCTCTTGACAGCCACCTCCACCCCCATGGGTATGCACTTTCATGTGTGACACAGTCTAAAGTACTGGTTCGTCCTATAACCAAAAGTAAAGTAAACCGCCAGAATGTTCATAACTGAAATACTTTGGAAACATGCCTCAAACTCAAAACAAAAGCAACCATTATTCTTGTGACTTTAAATCACATTTTAATAGTGAAGGAAGACCACCATTCTCCTCTGATCCCAAAACAATAATTCCAATCTTCACATAAAAGAAAATGACCTCCTGCAAGTCTTGAACTCTAGGCATGAATGAAGTTTCAAGTGTTCTCTGTGAGTGACCCTGAACTAGACCCCTTATGAGTCTTGAACCTGAATGTGTATGTGACCAGAAGTTGAACTGTCTTGAACCCAAGGCAATGAAGGTCAAGTAGGTCTCTATCTGTGACCTTGAACTACAATGACCCCTAGTGAGTCTTGAACCTGAAGCAATGACTGTCAAGTGGCTCTCTGTCTTTTACCTTGAACCATCCTAGTCAAGCCACAAAGATTTGCTAAGTCTTCAGTAGCAAAAATGACAATCAAACCTTCATCAACTTGGTTTCAAGAAAAACTGCTTCGGCCAATTTTTATTGCTGCTTTTTTAACTCCTGTCAAATACATTACACAAGAACTCAGTCATTCATTCATATGGTATACGGTCTGGAGCACTAGGGCCATAATTTGCAATTTTAATTGCCAATCTTGCTAATTGTCACACAAAAACTTACTGACTGCGTAACATTAATAATGAAAGCAAGGTATGACATTGTGAATTCAAGCAAAATTTATGTGCTCTAAATTCTTAGTGCATTAAGTCTTAAGTCACAGTTGAAATGTTGGTTTACATTATTAAAGATAATTAACTTTGCCATTTTATGTGTATAATTGCATAGTCCTTGCTTTCTGTGTTTACTGTAAGGTTTATCTATGCTAAAAGACCACCTTCAACAAATTAAGTATGCCCTGCAGATAAAGACCAGTGGACAGAAACAGTGCACTATTTATCTACAGAAGAAACACCTGTGACTTATAAACACCAGCCATCATTTTCCATGGGTGGTCTTTGTTCACAGGTTTGATATCATAAATGTAGTGAAGAACAAATCCAGATATAAAACATGCTTTTAACTTTCTTCAGTCCTGATATACATCTAAATGAAAGTGCTAAGGTCAATCTGAACTATAACAGTGGTGTATCAGCAAACATTACTTTGACAACACTAGCAACTGATGCAAAGGGTAATCTAACTTTCGACAACATTAGCAACTGGTGCAAAAGGAAAACCTTTGACAACACAAGCAACTGATGCAAGAGGAAACCATTCTTTGACAACATTAGCAACTGATGCATCAGGAAAACCTTTGACAACACAAGCAACTGATGCAAGAGGAAATCTTACATTAACAAAACAAGCAACTGATGCATCAGGAAAACCTTCGACACTTTAGCAACTGATGCAAGAGGTAATTAAACCTTTGACAACACAAGCAACTGGTGCAAAAGGAAACCTTGCTTTGCCAACATTAGCAAGTGATGCATCAGGAAACCTTACTTTGACAACACTATCAACTGATGCAAGATGAAAACCTTTGAAAACACTAGCAGCTGATGCATCATGAAACCTTACTTTGACAACACTATCAACTGATGCATCAGGAAACCTTACTTTGACAACACTATCAACTGATGCATCAGGAAACCTTACTTTGACAACACTATCAACTGATGCAAGAGGAAAATCTTTGGCAACACTATCAACTGATGCAAGAGGAAAACATTTGGCAACACTATCAACTGATGCAAGATGAAAACCTTTGGCAACCTTTGACAACACTATCAACTGATGCATCAGGAAACCTTACTTTGACAACACTATCAACCGATGCATCAGGAAACCTTACTTTGGCAACACTATCAAATCAACTGATGCATCAGGAAAACCTTTGACAACACTTTCAACTGATGCAAGAGGAAAACCTTTGGCAACACTATCAACTGATGCATCAGGAAACCTTACTTTGACAACACTATCAACTGATGAAAGAGGAAAACTTTTGGCAACACTATCAACTGATGCAAAAGGAAAACCTTTGACAACACTATCAACTGATGCATCAGGGAAAACCTACTTTGGCAACACGATCAACTGATGCATCAGGACACCTTACTTTGACAACACTTAGAATCAACTGATGCAAGAGGAAAACCTTTGGCAACACTATCAACTGATGCAAGATGAAAACCTTTGACAACACTATCAACTGATGCAAGAGGAAAACCTTTGGCAACACTAGCAGCTGATGCATCAGGAAACCTTACTTTGACAACACTATCAACTGATGCAAGAGGAAAACCTTTGGCAACACTATCAACTGATGCAAGAGGAAAACCTTTGACAACACTATCAACTGATGCAAGAGGAAAACCATTGATAACAATATCAACTGATGCAAGATGAAAACCTTTGGCAACACTATCAACTGATGCAAGAAGAAAACCTTTGACAACACTATCAACTGATGCAAGAAGAAAACCTTTGACAACAATATCAACTGATGCAAGATGAAAACCTTTGGCAACACTATCAACTGATGCAAGAGGAAAACCTTTGACAACACTATCAACTGATGCAAGAAGAAAACCTTTGACAACAATATCATCTGATGCAAGATGAAAACCTTTGGCAACACTATCAACTGATGCAAGAGGTAAACCTTTGACAACACTATCAACTGATGCAAGAAGAAAACCTTTGACAACAATATCAACTGATGCAAGATGAAAACCTTTGGCAACACTATCAACTGATGCAAGAGGAAAACCTTTGACAACACTATCAACTGATGCAAGAAGAAAACCATTGATAACAATATCAACTGATGCAAGATGAAAACCTTTGGCAACACTATCAACTGATGCAAGAGGAAAACCTTTGACAACACTATCAACTGATGCAAGAAGAAAACCTTTGACAACAATATCAACTGATGCAAGATGAAAACCTTTGGCAACACTATCAACTGATGCAAGAGGAAAACCTTTGGCAACACTATCAACTGATGCATCAGGAAACATTACTTTGACAACACTATCAACTGATGCAAGAGGAAAACCTTTGGCAACACTATCAACTGATGCAAGAGGAAACCCTTTGGCAACACTATCAACTGATGCAAGAGGAAAACCTTTTACAACAATAGCAACTGACGCATTAGGAAACCTTACTTTGACAACACTTTCAACTGATGCAAGAGGAAAAACCTTTGACAACACTAGCATCTGATGCAAGAGGAAACCCTTTGGCAACACTATCAACTGACACAAGAGGAAAACCTTTGACAACACTATCAACTGATACAAGAGGAAAACCTTTGGCAACACTATCAACTGATACAAGAGGAAAACCTTTGACAACACTATCAACTGATACAAGAGGAAAACCTTTGACAACACTTTCAACTGATGCAAGAGGAAACCCTTTGGCAACACTATCAACTGATGCAAGAGGAAAACCTTTGACAACACTAGCATCTGATGCAAGAGGAAAACCTTTGACAACACTATCAACTGATACAAGAGGAAAACCTTTGACAACACTATCAACTGATACAAGAGGAAAACCTTTGACAACACTTTCAACTGATGCAAGAGGAAACCCTTTGACAACACTATCAACTGATGCAAGAGGAAAAACCTTTGACAACACTAGCATCTGATGCAAGAGGAAAACCATTGATAACACTAGTCACTGATGCATCAGGGAAAACCTACTTTGACAACACTAGCATCTGATGCACAGGTACAAGCTTCTCTGACCACACTCAGCAACTGATGCTAAAGGAAGTATATTTTGGCAACCCTAGCATATGATAGCAACTTATTTTGACAACACTAGTAAATAATGCAAAAGGAAAACCTACTTTGACAATGCTAGCAACTGATGCAAAAGGAAAACCTTAGAGGCCAGTAAATATCAAACAGAATGTGTGAGTTAGCTGACTCAGCAAATACACACTAAAAATAAAACATTTTACGATACAACATTGTCTTTCTGGAGCAATTAAAGAAACAGAAAACTGTATTCACTAAAATGTACCTGTGTACAATATGTACGCAGTTAAACCCTGCCAATCAATATTATTTTTCCCAATTAAATAGAAAATATATCTGGCTTTCCAGTAAATTTTGCACAAGCCGCATAATATATTGAACTAAACCCAGTGACTTCATTAAGGCACATTTTTCAATTGACGAGGATGAACAAGGATGATCACAACAAGCAGTGAGAATTCCCACAAAACCAATCTCGCTCTGCGAAGAAAATATCTCTCAAGGCCAATTTCACTTCTCAATTTTGAACCAAACCAAATACGTCTTACTTATACCTGTCTTTCATAACTTCTCTATCTATCTCTATTCAAGCCTGTTAGATAAAGCAAATATTACCTTTCTTTCCTTTAACGAATGAAAATGTTGTTCTGTCCTTCATGTAGATTATTTAATCATACATAATCCAATTTATATGCTTCTGTTCTCTGTGTATTCCACTTTAAATCCTCAAAATATGTTCTAATCCTCTTTTAGGTCATAAACTCCCAGAGAAAGTAACTAGAGTAATTAATTATATTTTCTGTTTACTTTCAATCAAAATGTAATCAATTACAGTTTCACGTTTTCCATCAACACTATAATAAAGTATCCACAATGTAAAGAAATTTTAACATCCTTTTTTTACAAAGCAAAAATAACACAAACATAAAAATACACTTCAGCTTCTTTCTTTACACCGACAAAGACATCCATTCAGCTCTGAAGTGTGTCTGTCCGTAGCTGTCCGTCAAATCGTTTTACGGCTAATTAAACCGTGAAGAATCATTATGCATCTTTTTAACTCCACGTCCTTTTAATGACTTCGCTGTGTTTAAAGTTTTTCACGACTTAAAGATATCAAATCACACCCAAGGTTAATGCCCGCCGAAACTGGTCATCTGATCCTCTAACTGTGACGACCCAAATATGTCCAGGTGGTCAAGTATTTGTCCAGATGACAAGTTAGATCTCCCGTTGGTTTACATAGATGACTCAAGAAAAGACTGCGGTGAGATTTCACTCTATATAAAATGAACAAGGACACTTCAGGACAAGTTGTGTTTATCTTTGACTTAAGTATACTAGCTATACGCCAGTTCAAAATCTCTAGATTTCTTTATGATATTTCATTTACTTTATCACAGCATTTTTCAAACCTCTTATCACTACCACTTAATTTTATGAAATTTGAAAAGAAACTTTAACAGCAATAATGGCATGATGTAATTTACTGTTGTCTTTTCTACAAATGCTGCTAGTGTTACTTCTACCAAGGCACTGACAAAGTCTCCAATGCCAAAGTCATTAGCAAAATTACTCTTCCAGGTACAACCTAGCCTGGCTTCTGTAGAAAACTGCATTGAGTTTACCTTCCAAGTTTTGAAGTTTAAAGCTGGCTATTATCATTTCTTCTGTCCTGTTTCATGACACCAACACACCTTTAGACACTGAAGAACAGTTCTCTGTTGAAATAGTTCTTGTACATACAATGTACATGTATATGGCAATGCTAGCATGTACATAATGCAGCTTAGTATTATCTTGAAGCCAGCTGCATGACTGGATAGTTTATTGTATATCAATTTGAAACAATATTGAAATATGATGATGATTAAGATGGTGATGCTGATGACGAAGATCAGGACAATGAAGATGATGAGGAGGAGGATTATGATGATGATTATCAGCAGTGACAATGATGATGCATGATCACTGAATGATACTCATCACCCATGATGGGGTACAAAGCTCATGACCCATTTTGGGATACTAGATCATGACTCATGCTTTAATATTTTTAACACTACTGTAGTCAGTAAATGGCAATGTCTACACACAGTGCACAAATACAAAACTGAACGTGTGTGGCTTCTGTCAAGATAATGCACCTCAACCCAATCTGACCATTAATTTACAACCAAACTCACAATTTCTGCAATATTAGGACCCAGTGTATCGAAACCAAAGCAAACAGTTGTAGTATGACTTAGACGATAGACATAACCTAGACATAACCGTGTGACATGCCCTATACATTTAAAATTCACTTTTAAATATCTCCGGAGCACCATAGGTCTATCTCCATAAACCAAAGTTGAGTCATTCACGTCTACAGGTAAAACACACTTACCTACAGATATACAAATAGCTTTCTGTCACAACCACAACATTAACATTTAAAAGAAATCATCAAACATTAATTTCCCATGTGACAAAGAACGTAGACAACTGCCCGATAATGAAGAAAGGTAATGGGCTGCGACCGATAAATAGGTCCTAGTGCTGCCTGATATCATATCCAAATTTGGCATCCTTTCAGTCATTATGAATAATGTTTGTGGTATGGGGAAAATGACTATCATGACTTAGGGATTTTCAATGTCAAACCCCTTACAATCAAGGTGTATTATAAAGAAAAATAATCTTGGACGGCAGACGTGGGTTCAAACCACACTTGGGCCAAACATTTTGTTAGGAATGGGTAGCAAACAAAGAATGGGTCAGTAATCATACTGTTGACAACAGCTCAGATATCTCTGGTGTAAACAATTTATCCTTAAAAGTGGAGGTTCAATGCCATAAAGTCTAAACTTATATGAAATACATACTTACAGCTAGCTGAATGCTCGGAGTAAATAGCTGTACTACAAGATGTAGACAAGATACAATGTTTCTATTATCAATCTAAATTTCATTACAACATACTTTTCATACATTGAAAAGGTCTTGTCAACACTTGGCAAGAACATAAAATCTCGATTTAGACCAGTAACTGAAATGTTTGAACATATGCTTCCACTTTTAGTTGAACAAGGTACGTACAAACATAAGGCGACGACTTGTATGTAGAAAAAAAATTCAAGCATGATGCAAGCAAATGACGTGATTCATCTCGATTTATTTGCATTTCTTTACAAATGAAAATAAAACATTGAGCGATCAGAAAATCAAACTGTAAATACTATTGAAATAGCATTCCAGATATAATCATGTGTTTTATGTCCAAGATACTTGCCAAAATAGTTTCTGTGAATCGTGACATTATCTACCGTTTAAGTCGCTCAAACCGAGTGAACTCGGGCAGGAACAGGGAAATCAAATGTAAAAATTGAACATTCATTAATTTCTTATCAGTAACAAAATTTTAACTCAAGATTTTAATAGAATGTTGTAATACTGAAAATTATAAGAAGGCCACAGTGAAAGAATCCCTTGAAACACATCTCTTTCAACTAAAACTTCACGGCAATCCGCTGAACGTTAATTTTCATATAAACAAAAACTTTCTTTTGTAATTTTTTTTTTTAGTGATGGTGGTTATGGTAACACTTGAAACATCACAGAAATCAAAATATAAACCTCACTAATTAGCAGACGATTAAATTATTTGCTGACAATTTGCTGACGATTATATTATTTGCTGACGATTAAATCAAAGCTCTATAAGTAAGAACCCTGCTGTGACAATAAGTAAATTTTCTTGAATGAAATAAAATAATTGCTAAAATAAATCTAAGAACTTACTGACTGCAGTAAAACACTGCTCATTTACATGGATTGTAATACTTTTTTCAGTTTCTCCATTTATATATTTTTTTTACTTGTTTATGTATTTTTTTATTTGATATTTATAATGTCTGTTTTTAACATATAACTAACTATCTCTGTTTGCAGTGTATTTTTGGGTACTATGAGGGGGAGTGGCTGAGTAAAACAAAACACTATATACTACAGGGAAAATTGCATAGCTTTTCAACAATTGCACAACTTTTTCTGAAGTAAGTAAATATTACCAGAAAACTCCTTGATTTTGTAGGTTCTTTTTAAATCGAATATACCTGTAAATGGTCCCTGTTTATCAAAGGTAATTAAAACTAGAGCTATCACTAAATGTGATTAATACCCCCAAAAGACTGCTTTATAAACTGAGGAAGTTTGTAGTAACAGAATATCTTGCAAACAAACTAAAAAGAGATATTGTTCTTGGCAATAACTCTGTAATTTGTCAAGACAGAGTTATGGTTCTTGTACACTGCACTTCCTCTCATTGTGCTTGACTATTGTATGAAGTTGTATTGAATTCCAACCAGTAGTTTTCAAATTATGTTCTGGACAAGTTAAAGTAACAAAGGGCAATAACTCTGAAATGAGTCAAGATAGAGTTATTGTTCTTTAACACTACACTTCCTCTCATTGTGCTTGACCATTGTATGAAGTTTTATTGAATACCAACCAGTAGTTTTCGAATTATGTTCCGGACAAGGAAAAGTAACAAAGGGCAATAACTCTGTAATTAGTCAAGATGGAGTTATTGTTCTTTTGCACTGCACTTCCTTTCATTGTGCTTGACCACTGTATGAAGTTTTATTGAATTCCAACCAGTAGTTTTCGAATTATGCTCCGGACAAGGAAAAGTAACAAAGGGCAATAACTCTGTAATTACTCAAGATAGAGTTATGGTTCTTGTACACTGCACTTCCTCTGATTGTGCTTGACCATTGTGTGGAATTGTATTGGATTCCAACCAGTAGTTTTCAAGTTATGCCCCGGACAAGGAAAAGTAACAAAGGGCAATAACTCTGTAATTAGTCAAGATGGAGTTATGGTTCTTGTGCACTGCACTTCCTCTCAATGTGCTTGACCATTGCATGAAGTTGTATTGAATTCCAACCAGTAGTTTTCAAGTTATGCCCCGGACAAGGAAAAGTAACAAAGGGCAATAACTCTGTAATTAGTCAAGATGGAGTTATAGTTCTTGTGCACTGCACTTCCTCTCAATGTGCTTGACCATTGTATGAAGTTGTATTGAATTCCAACTAGTAGTTTTCAAGTTATGCTCTGGACAAGGAAAATGCAACAGACCGCCCGACCGCCCGACCGACCGACCGACCGACCGACCGACCGACCGACCAACCACCGGGTGACTCCTATAAACCCCCCTAAACTTCGTTTTGGGGGTATAACAAGAGCCATGTTACACATGGTTAATCCCCCGCCAGGATGAAGTTA
>JAFMSR010003282.1:0-15523 GCA_022818135.1 Saxidomus purpurata | reverse complement strand
CCAAATAAGCAGTCCATGACAAAGTGCAACAGTACAGACTCTCTGACCAGTTCCTGTCCGTCTGCTCATTCTGCACCATGCGATCTCATCCAGAACTCATCAAGGTCTTCCAAACGCTCATCATATGATAATGATAAAAGAACATCTGGATCATCTAGACGCTTGTCTCATGAACAAATGGAGGAAATAGAGAGATCTCTGCTGTCAGAACCAAGAAGAAGATCTAGTAGTTTGTCTAGTCTTGATGGCCAGTGATGGTTTTATGGCTCAACTAAAATTACATATCATTTTTCACAGAATAAACTCATTCCACCCAATTAATGCAAAGGGTGTAAGATAACATTGTGCATGAATGTGTGGCTGTTTGGAGTGTGCCTGTCTCACTTACTGTATGTGAATATTATGTAAACTTTATTATACCCCCAAAACGAAGTTTAGGGGGGTATATAGGAGTCACCCGGTGGTTGGTCGGTCGGTCGGTCGGTCGGTCGGTCGGTCGGTCGGTCGGTCGGTCGGTCGGTCGGTCGGGCGGTCTGTTGCATTTTCCTTGTCCGGAGCATAACTTGAAAACTACTAGTTGGAATTCAATACAACTTCATACAATGGTCAAGCACATTGAGAGGAAGTGCAGTGCACAAGAACTATAACTCCATCTTGACTAATTACAGAGTTATTGCCCTTTGTTACTTTTCCTTGTCCGGAGCATAACTTGAAAACTACTAGTTGGAATTCAATACAACTTCATACAATGGTCAAGCACAGTAAGAGGAAGTGCAGTGCACAAGAACCATAACTCCATCTTGACTAATTACAGAGTTATTGCCCTTTGTTACTTTTCCTTGTCCGGAGCATAACTTGAAAACTACTGGTTGGAATTCAATACAACTTCATACAATGATCAAGCACACTCAGAGGAAGTGCAGTGTACAAGAACTATAACTCTATCTTGAGTATTTACTGAGTTATTGCCCTTTGTTACTTTTACTTGTCCGGAGCATAACTTGAAAACTACTAGTTGGAATTCAATACAACTTCATACAATGGTCAAGCACATTGAGAGGAAGTGCAGTGCACAAGAACTATAACTCCATCTTGACTAATTACAGAGTTATTGCCCTTTGTTACTTTTCCTTGTCCGGAGCATAACTTGAAAACTACAAGTTGGAATTCAATACAACTTCATACAATGATCAAGCACACTCAGAGGAAGTGCAGTGTACAATAACTATAACTCTATCTTGAGTATTTACTGAGTTATTGCCCTTTGTTACTTTTCCTTGTCCGAAGCATAACTTGAAAACTACTAGTTGGAATTCAGTACAACCTCATACAATGGTCAAGTACATTTAGAGGAAGTGCAGTGCACAGGAACCATAACTCCATCTTGACTCATTACAGAGTTATTACCCTTTGTTACTTTTCCTTGTCCGGAGCATAACTTGAAAACTTCTGGTTGGAATTCAATACAACTTCATACAATGGTCAAGCACAGTGAGAGGGAGTGCAGTGCACAGGAACCATAACTCCATCTTGACTAATTACAGTGTTATTGCCCTTTGTTACTTTTCCCTGTCTGGAGCATTTTTCGAAAAACTACAAGTTGGAATTCAATACAACTTCATACAATGGTCAAGCACAATGAGAGGAACTGCTAAGAACAATATCTCTTTTTAGTTTGTTTGCAAGGTATTATGTTACTACGAACTTCTTCAGTTTATAAAGCAATCCTTTTGGGGGTATTAATCACATTTAGTGATAGCTCTAGTTTTTTTTTGTCGCCTGTGTTCAGGAATAATGCAAAGAAAATATTCAAGATATAAGTGCTCTTAAAATACTATTGGTAACTTCATGCATAGTTTGAGTTGTTTCTATCTTTTAGTAATTCAAAAGATATCTTCCATACATTCTGAATTTGCCATACCTGTAATATTGTTTTATTACCTATGTTTTTTGGAAACCATTTCTGATTGTTACACTCCAAGCTAGGTACATGTATTGAACAGTCAGTGTGATAAACTGGACTTAAGTGATATAATTATAAATATATAGAATAATGTGCCATCTTATATACATGTTTATGTTATAGAATATACAGAGTCACTATGGTGATGATAAATGGTTACTTCGTTTTGTTATATTGAAAAGTGCCTTTGAAGTATGTACATGAAGACTTGAATAAATATAATGTTGCAAATTGATATTGTAAAAGAAGTTTTTTTGCGAGGTTTTTATTTTCACTAATTTTTACAAACAAAACACATCACAAATTCATCAAACTCATTAAAATAACAAACAATGATTTTTATATAGAAATGTGCTTGCTCTCGACTTTAAAAACTTCGCAAATAAAAATTGAAAATTCATTAAATAAACAATTCCACAAATATTAAGACTTTTACAGTATTCTAGGAAATGTAATGGTTGGAAGTTAATGCGCATCTTTGTTGCATCATTCATTCTTACATGTTTAATAAAGCAATTGCTTAAGGATTTTACTTAATTGAGACATGAGAAGAAAATGGAGTTTTAATTTGATCTGAAACAGTACCATGACAACAAAAAATTAAAATGTCTGGGGTTTGCAATCTGATTATTTGTAGTAGTTATAGCATCTGGAAAAGGTGAGGTAGCAGAAAGAGTTAGATACTCAGAAGATACTCAGAAGCGGAAAATTTTGAGACTTTTGTTTGAAAATTCTAATGTAAACTTTTAGGAAGAGAATTACGTGATATTTAAATCGATTAAATTTGCTTTCAATAGACTTGTAACTGATCTCTCTAGTATTCTTGATGTAAAATACTTATGTACAGGTTTAACTTTTGATGTTGCTTTTGTTATCGTGGGAAAACTGAAAATTTTGTTAGCGTTCTAAAATCTCAGATTTTTAATTCCTTTCTCATTTTAGGATGTACAAGTTTATATAAAGATGTAATGTAAATATTATGCATTAATGCTGTATTTCTTCACTTGAACTGCATAATATTTTGTAGAATTTATAGGAAGCTGAAGTGCTTATACTAATTAGAAGTGTGTTTGTGTGTGGGGGTTGGGTGTGTTGTGGGAGGGGTGCCTGTAAACTACACAAATGTATGCATTCAGAAACCAGGTCTTCATAGAAATTCTCGTTTAATAGGTTGGGGTTAGATCGTCAGGCATTAAAAACGAGATTTCCTGTCATTTATATTAGATCAAATTAACAGAATGTTATTAAACAAGATGCAGAGCAAGCCCTATACATAGACCTAGCATTACATTGCATTTTGAACATTTAGGATGAAAGATCAGGTTTACTGGTCCTAAAAATTATACAAAAATGATTTCTGTTCAGTGTCACATGACTCTAGTTACTGTACAGTAATCCTGATATAGTATTGAACAGTACCGAGAGTTGGTAAACAACTGCATAAGAATCCCAGACAGTGTCATCACCACCTTTAAGTTGGTGAAATATGCTTTTAGGGAGGCCTTTGTTAGTTTATTTTCAAATTTATCTTCCAGAACTGATTTTTATTGGTGAGCAGTTGTATTGTTTTGTATCAATTATCTAATTTAGGTGCTCCTGTAATACATTTCAATTATTGAAATACTGCTTTGTATTATGTTATGCAAGACTGTGAAGACAGTACTGTATATAACTAATCTTTGTAAGGTTGTTATATGAATACTGGTGATGGTTGCAGCTTTGTAATTTGGCACTGTAGATCGGGTAACTTTTGAATGATGAATATATGGCAAATAGATTTACTCCTAAATTCAGATTTTGTGAAAAAGAGAATTCTCTAAATATAAACTGACGTAAAATGAATATTTTGCCAAATTTTTCAATTATTTAAATGGGGGATTCGTAAAAATAGTAAAAATTTAGCAATCACGAATATATTACAATTTACAGTATACAGTAAACTCCCTGAAAACCGGACTCTCAGAAAACCGGAATCCTCAGAAAATCGGATGATTTTCGAAGTCCTGTAATTTCTTCTCCTTGTTTGAGCAGACACAATAGCCGGAAAAAAACATGTTCTGTGAGGAATTTCTATCTAGTAGACATTCAAAACTGTACTGTAAACATATTTCACGTGATAAGGAGTTTATTGTAGGATGTCATTTGTTTCACAAAATTCAAAAGCTCGCCAATTATTACAAACATGTATTTAGATATATATTATGTGTATTCTTGACAAGAGCCTGGAATTTCAAATTCTACAAAAAAAAAAAAAAATACAGGGTATTGATGAACTTGTGAAATATAGAACTAAGGAATTCAAAGTTGTTTGTTGTACTCTTATGTCTAAGCCGAAGTCAGAGTTAAAGCCAGCACTCTTGACCTCCAAGTCAGGTCTGAACACTGGACAAAACTGAACATATTTATCCTTGTTGTGCACGAATTCAGTAGCTCCTTTTTATAAGAGATACAGCTTTGTGGCACTGTAGGGACGAGTTATGCATGCATAGCTATGTGTATTTCAAGGTTAGTGCTGTAGTGTTTGATGTAAATCAGGGACTGTTCATTGTTGCCTTAAACTTATAATACATTCCATTTAATTAACACATATCATTATGTAATGTCTTGTGATATTTAAACATTGTCAGTTGATGTTTAACTGTATTGAATTGTTCCATGATTACAAATGAGCCACACTGCCAAAACCAACGTCGTTAATATTGTTGTAAAAACCATTATTAATAATTACTCAACAAAAAGCATTGCAGATAATATTTGTTGGGAAAGCCATTGTTAATATTATTGTTGCAAAAACCATCGTTATTAACATAATGTTCCACCATTATGACACTTCTGAATATTTCTTTTAAAATAATTATGGACATAGTGGTGTTGGTTTTTGCAGAGTGGGGCTGAAATATAGATTATCCTTTTAGGTATGATGTACTAATAATATGACTATAGCAAAATGGTCCTGGCTAAGATCATTCCAAAATCGGCAAATAATATCATACATATCATATATACTTTTGTATTGTATAAAGTTTATGGATAGTTCAGTGTAATACATTTTTACCTTGTATGAAGTAAAAATTGGGCTTACAACTATTTTCTACAAACCATGAAATTATAAACCTTCAATTTGCTCACCTGAGCATTTATGTTCAGGGTGAGTTGCTGTGACCATTTGTCTGTCTGTCTGACTGTCAGTCCACTTCATTAAAGACATCTCTTAAAGCTCTTGATGAAAGTAGAAGAATTTTGGTCCATAACCATACTTAATTGAAAAGCCATGTTAATTTGTGGAAAATCATTGATACTTAAGGTTGAAACTGGTTTTCACTATACATTTTGTATATATCTTCATAGACAATATTCTTAGAGAAATCCTCAAAGAAACTATTGACCAGATTTGAAATGGTTTTTAGAAAATGTTTCTCACGTGACCATCAATCAAAATTGCTTGGTGTTGAAAGCAAGGATTTGAAAGGCTAGTTTTCGCAATACATATATAGAACCATTCTGCAATTAAGTACAGGTAAGTGATACAAGGTTATAATGGTCTCCTAACTTATACTAGTATACATTGTAGATTTAATCCTTTGCATGTTGAAAAATTATGCTTTGAAAAGTTGCTATGCAATTTACATGTACATGTATTTAGTTAGTTTTTTTGCAAAACTTCAAATAAAAAGATTCAAACAATATGTGTTAACTTGTACTCTGTATTTCATCAATCAGTCACATGTATTTAATCCATAAAATCAGATACATGGATGAAGTCAAACTATTGCATACCAGTCATTTTCTTGGCATGTACAATGTACAGTACACGTGTAATTAAAAGTTAAGTTATGCAAGAAAATTTGTAATGTTATGCCAAATCATTGGCTTAAAGAATTCAAATATTATATATATTTAGCAATAGCAGTTTAAGTTTCCAGTGGTAGACTTAAAATAGTTAAGAATATTGGTGCTATTTCAATTTCTCTGATACAGTTGGGGAAAAATCTTGCCACCGTATTCCGTTATTCCTGCCGGCTTCACACTGTCACAAAATTGACACCTGATGGCCATACGAATTTGGAATTTTGAATTTCGTGCGAAGATGGCCCCGAACTTGATCAACACCCAAATCAACAGCCGAAGCAAGTACGATTCCTATAGAAGATTATACGATGGCACCAAAAACACACACGAACACAACACGAAGATGTGAATTTGCATATAGTCGCTTTACCCGTAGGACACACAAAGGCCACATGAAAGCCACACAATGGCTACACGAAAGTATGCCATTCTGCAGGAACTGAATTTTGATTAATTGTGATTGAAGTTTTGAAAGTTACACACGCATCTACTCCGTAGAGTTGCTCAGGACTGACTGGGAAAGATCGTATCGTATATAAGTGCTTTATCGTTGGTATCGGTTTCCAATATGACCAACGCCCCCAGAAGAGGTTAGTTATTTTAGGTTTCGGAGGATAGTGCAAGATTCAGGGAAAGATGCTCTGAGGCTGGCCTTCTATAATTCCACGTTATCATGACACATTGGAAAATCTTGAGATACTCAAATTCGGCTGTCTTCGCCGACACCGTGGTCCCATCTCGATGTCCTCGTACTTAAATACGATGGTTACATGACGGCATTGAGAGGGCTTCACGTAGTCGTGTTGCATTCCTAAGACAATCGGGCAGCTTCTTGTTTCCATCGTATCTTCTTCGTGAGGCGAAAATGCCCGATGGCACCGATGATCACACGAAGTAAAGACGAAGATGACCCGATTTGACAAGATGCCCTCACGATGGCCTTATGAAGGGCAAAAATAGACACACGAATTCAACACGAAAATGAACCTTCGCAAGGTCCTTCGGCAATTTTTTGGCAAGCCAAGCATTTTGCCACACTCACGAAGTTGCTACCGGAGCCTGAGAAACTCCACCTGCGGTCATAAGATGGCGTAAGGTGCCCTCACGAATGGCCCGATGTTTTTACGATCGGAGCCGATTTTGAACATTTCCTTCTTGTGTCCATCTGGTGTCAATTTAAGGACAGTGTGACAGGCGCATTACAGAAAAGACTTCATTATTTTCTAATTTTGATCATTGACGGATACCAACGACTATTCTATTATTTTCTATTTATTGGCCATGGGTTATATCTTATTTACAAAAGGTTACTTTCCGTTGGCCGCTTTATGGTTTCAGAAAAAATACAAGAAGCAATCCCAATGAACATTATTTCAAGATGTTTTTAAAGAAAGTATCTGTAATTATATAAATGGTTGCCTGATGTGGAACATTTAGGCAGCTATACAATTCATATTCATACAATTTGATATTTTTTTCAATTTCAAGCTCGACTTTTCGAAGAAAAAAGGAGCTATCCTACTCGCCCCGGCGTCGGCGTCCGCGTCCGCGTTGATGTCACACCTTGGTTAAGTTTTTCGTACCACCCCACTTAATTTCAAAACTATTAGAGGTATGGCTTTGAAACTTACCATACTTGTTTACCATCATAACCTTCATCAACAGACAAGAGTACATAGCTCCGTCAAGGTTTTTGAATGAATTATGGCCCTTTATTGACTTAGAAAGTGTATTGCGCTTGGTTTAGTTTTTCGTACCACCTCACTTTATTTCAAAACTATTAGAGGTATATTGCCTTGAAACTTACCATACTTGTTTACCATCATGACCTTCATCAACAGACAAGAGTGCATAACTCTGTCAAAATTTTGACAAAATTGTGCCCCCTTTTTATTTAGAAAATACATTGAATATGGGTAAAATCCCAGTTATTGCCTTAACCCTTTGAGATATTGCTTTGAGACTTTGAATGCTTGTTTATATCATTACTCCCATCTGTAGGCAAGAGAAGGTAACTCTATCATAGATTTGTTTTAAAAATTAAGGCCCTTAATCTACTTAAATATAATCTTGGTTAAGTTTTTCGTATCAGTCCACTTTTTGACTAAACTGTTTGAGATATTAATTTGAAAGTTTGAATACTTGTTAACCATCATGATCCCTAAACATGGGCAGGAGAAGGTAATTCTATCAAGGATTTTATTTGAATTATGGCCCTTTTTAGCTCGACTTTTCTATGAAAAGGGGAGCTATCCTACTCGCCCCGGCGTCGGCGTCGGCGTCTGCGTCGGCGTCGGCGTCGGCGTTGGCGTCACACCTTGGTTAAGTTTTTCGTACCACCCCACTTTATTTCAAAAGTATTAGAGGTATGGCTTTGAAACTTACCATACTTGTTTACCATCATAACCTCCATCTACAGACAAGAGTACATAACTCTGTCAAGGTTTTTGACAGAATTATGGCCCTTTTTTGACTTAGAAAGTGTATTGAGCTTGGTTAAGTTTTTCGTACCACCTCACTTTATTTCAAAACCATTGGAGGTATTGCTTTGAAACTAACCATACTTGTTCACCATCACGACCTTCATCAACAGACAAGAGGACATAACTCTGGCAAGGTTTTTAACAGAATTATGCCCCTTTTTGACTTAGAAAATACATTGAATATGGGTAAAATCCACTTATTGCCTTAACCCTTTGAGATATTGCTTTGAAACTTTTAATGCTATTTCACTTCATTACCCCCATCTGTACGCAAGAGAAGGTAACTCTGTCAGGGATTTGTTTTAAAAATTAAGGCCTTTTATCGACTTAGAATCTTGGTTAAGTTTTTCCAGTCCACTTTTTGACTGAACTGTTTGAGATATTAATTTGAAAGTTGGAATACTTGTTTACCATCATGATTCCCAAACATGGCCAGGAGAAGGTAATTCTGTCAAGGATTTTATATGAATTATGGCCCTTTTTGACTTAGAAACTCAGTTAAAATTTTCATTCTTGTCCACTTGTTAACTTAACCATTTGAGATATTACTTTGAAAGTTGGAGTACTAATGTACCATCGTAAGACCTATATGTAAGCAAAAGAAGATAACTCTGTGAAAAATTTTCTTGATTTGTACTTAGAAATTCCTAGTTAAAGTCTTGTGTGCCCTTAACTGTCAAAGTTTTGTTTTATTGGCAAGCACTAAAAAAGTCGAGCACGCTGTCCTACTGACAGCTCTTGTTACTTAGAAACTCAGTTAAAATTTTCATTCTTGTCCACTTGTTGACTTAACCATTTGAGATATTACTTTGGAAGTTGGAGTACTTATGTACCATCATGATGTAAGCAAGAGGAGATAACTCTGTGAAAATGTTTCTTGATTTGTGCTTAGAAATTCCTTGTTAAAGTTTTGTGTGCCCTTTAATGTCAAAGTTTTGTTTTATTGGCAAGCACTAAAAAAAGTCGAGCGCGCTGTCCTACTGACAGCTCTTGTTTGATTATGTTGTCAATTTTCGTAGAAATGAATTTGACCGAGATAAACATGCCGGTTTAAGACTTTCTTACTAAGTAGATGGGGGCGTCTAGCGACAACCTTATCGGGTTGTGCTTTTAATGGTATAAACCGTATAGTTAATCTGTCTATTTACTTATATTCTATTAAAATGACAGAGCCACTTCTATAAGTGGGAACACTTCAGTTTCAGCATCGATTTACACTAACGCAAGTTCATTCTCCTGCGCACCATTCATGTAGTAGAGAAGGAATGTTGTGTGTGGGTTCTGTTTGATACTTTACATTTCAAAAATCAACACATACCCCGAGTGTTTTAAAGAAATTGAGCATTACTGTGGCTTTTTGATTCGAAATGACCAAAGGGTTATGTTGACATGGTAAGCAATATTTCAAACAAAAGCCTGCAACTTTTTTGCCACATTTTTTTTATATCACAGAAACCAATGCTCAGTATAAATATACGAACTCGTTATCAATTTTTAAAGTATGCAGATTACACATGAACATGAGATTACATACAAATACTAGCGAACTCACATGAATAACACTTATTCAAAAACATGAAAATTATAGCAACATATAAATCGTATACATGCAAAAAAGTCACATTTAAGCAGTTCTCTATATTTGCTTTCCAATTGGATGTTTCTCTTGAAAGTTTCGTCACATTTTATTCAATATTGTGCATCATTACTATGTTGTAAGCATACGTTCCTGTTGGTTTCCCTCGACTATACCCGCCAAGATGAAGCACACGATCCATCGAAAAGAACACCATTAATGTCTTGAAGTTTGCAGGTAAAGGAATGATAACATTAGTATCTATCGGCAAAAATAATGGCATCATAAATGTGTCATTGTCAGTTAAGTTTAATACTGTTTTACTGTTCTCTCTACACATACAGTCGTTACATTTAGACAGATACATTATTAAATACATTAAACAAATGGATTAGGCTACGAGTTATAGCAACAACAGTAAACTGCCCTCTCCAATTGTCATTGTCAAATTCATCATTCTCTACTGCCTCCGTGGCTACTTTCACACGGTACTAGTATTGTATACATTCGGTAAAACAGGTATGTTAGTTGGCGGTCGGTTGTAGGTTTGTGCTATTTTTGGAGAACGCTCTGGTCTCCTGGTATTTGAAAAAGTTCCAGCACGAGTTGTTGTAGTTCTTGCAGGCCAACGACCCTGTCTGCCTAAAAATAGGGACTTAAATTCATTTCTAAATCGAGATCCGCTCAGAAAGTACAGAACGAAATTAAGAGTATTATTTAAATACATGCATGAATTTACAACTGCCCACCACAGATCTCGGACAGCAATATCATGGTCAGTTTCAGCCTCTCCGATCCATTTGGATTCACATATGTGATATATAGAGATAGGGGAGTTGCAAATGAAGAACACAAGGTTCAATATTAACAACATCACAGTCAGTTGTGAAGTTTTGTCATCGCCCGCTTTTCTAACTCCAACATTATGCGGCGCAATTTGTCTCCTTGTCTTATGTTTTCTTATGAGTACTCGGGTAATTATAGAAATATTACATACAAACAGAATTACAAATGGAACCAAACTGAACACGCAAATGTCTATCCATGGCCATTTGAACACGATAAAGTCATAGTAATTATCATACACCCCATAACAATAAACTATATCAGTAACATTGTCGTATTGTTCCGTTTCGAGTTCCATACCATAAAGATAGTGGCCATTTAGAAGCATAAGGCATGCAACGATAACAGAAATAGTTGCTGTTGCAACACGGGTTGTGCAGCCTTGTTTAACTTTATGTGGCAGCCACACACCGATGACTCTTTCTGACGTCACGGCCACCAGTAACCAGGAGGAGCATTGCGTTGCAAAGTAAACGATAAATACATGAATCTTACAGCCTGCCTCGGAAAAAAGTCTCACATCTATATCAAACGTGTAGTTTATCCATTGCCTCAAAAGCCCCGCCCAAAGCACAAGTAAATCAGATATAGCTAGGGCCGTCAGGTACATCGCCGTAGAGGACAACCGGCTTTTGCTCTTCATTAACACAATAATGGTCAACAGATTCCCGAGTGTTCCTAGCACAATCAGGATTGGGGGAACAGTTTTCCAGATTTCTATCGCGTGCCTATACTCGGGATATTGATTTAAAATGTCCATGGTGTTTATACCGATTAAAATCTTTTGTGATACAGATAAATTTTTGGAGGCTCCGGTATAAAATGTATCTGAAAATAAAATTAGATAAAATTATTTAAAGAATCTAATACGATCACTCACTTTCACTCAATAATTTTTCATTCACACTCAGGCGGGCTACTGTGACCACAGTAAACTACGTTTATAACGACTCTGGATATAGCGAAATCCCGGATCAAATTTTCTTTGCTTAATTGGGGTTTCCTTCTTTATTCTAAAACGAAAGTGCTATACGAATATACCGTACTCCGAAATAAGAAACACGTCAATTACATGGTCCCATGGAGTTCGTTATATGTATACTTGCTTTTTACCTCGATCAATAAAGACAGTGCTGGTATGTGTGCTTCAGATTAAGCAAGTTGATTTTAGTCCCATTTACCTTAACCTCGTCACTTTCGTATGTCTTATTTCTCACTGCTTTACCGTTTTGTAGACCAGTATCTAAAAATATGGAACCGGTTTTCTAATCGTAAAGAACCTTTCGATCATATCTTGTACTTATTCACCTTTGTATATTTAACCAATATTATGCCTTGGTACTGATTTAAAATTTGATTTTGTCACTGAGTTACAGGTATAAAAGTGTTTTTGTTTATTTTAGTGTCACTCCTACTTAAAGGGCCAGCCATATCTGACTTACGAGACACATTCTTTCTGGGCACATTTACCTCCCGACTCCTATTCTTTTAATGACAGGTACCAGGCAGGTATGCATACGGTAACCATAGTTTAACTTGCTGGCGGCTCACCAACCGGCCATATCTGCTGGGATTCGAATCTTCGACCTCCCGCTCCCAAGGCGGATACCTAAACCACTAGACCAAGGTAGAAGGTATATTTAAAATTTCCAATTTTCGTAGTTTGTATGGAATCGGCATAAAACTCACCCTGCTCTTGCCCTCTTCCCTTTAACGCACTTCATCATAATGATGTGTAAAAAATAATGTATCTGTTTACAAATCACGCCTCATGATTTTGTGTTGTCTAATGTGTAAACACTGCATAGGGATTCCTAAATTCCCCTTGCAACGTTCTGAGCACAGCTGATAAGAGAAGGAATTAAGAGTAAAATGATTAAAATCAATGTGACTTATATAAATTGTCACATGTTCATCATCATTAAGATTATTATTTCAAAAGTTATGAGAGACATACGCGTTGTAAAAATATCCATAGCAACAGACATACCATACTTTTTGTATACATGATGCAATACGAGATTCATATAAATTCAGAATTTGTTATGACCGTGACATTGCGCAACATATAATACATGTACGCATTTACAAGTCTTAGACGAGCTCCAGGTTGTGTTGAAACAACTTGAAAGATTCGTTATAATAATATATAAAATGTTTATCAACTACCAACATTAAAAAACCATTCACTCACAATGCCAGATGAGGCGTCAATATTTCGTTTTTCGATATCAGAAATGAAACGCTTGCATATCGAACGTGAAATAGCTCTGTTTTATTTTGTACTTCAAACATTAACTTTTACTTGCAGAGTAATCAATTTATAAAGCTGATAATTGTTTCTGAATCCAGAACAAAGAGTAAAAACTTGAATGGAAAATTATTGTTTGGAGAGCAATACAAAACAAGAATAATTAATTAAGCATGAAAGTTATGTACGTAGGTGACCTCTAAACACAACCGCTAACTTAAAGGTAAAACAAGTTGGGTATTTAAAAAAGTATCAAATGTGTTATACCGCATGGTTGGCATGCAAATTCTTTCCTATTTGTTCAGTGTTGGTGGGAATGGATCCCGTGAGAAAAGAGAGAAGGATTCATTCTGATATGAAATGAAGCTTAAGGCTGAACACACACTTTGGTCAAACGTACAGAGAAACGGACGAACGGTCGGACATATATATGAGTTTAGGTCCGTGATGTAGATTCGAAAATGTTCAAACTGGTATTGTTTTATATTACACGTATTTAATTTATGTTTAGTTTTGTGTATAGATACTTGTTTTGTTATAAATACTTTTTTTTTTAAACGGATGAATTATTGAGATCGGTCATATGATATGGCTGTAATGACAGATGATACACAGTGTTCCTAAAGTGACATGAGCTTATTTTTTCATATGGAATATTCTTTTTGTTTCGTAATACGAAATGCATATCGTAAAATCGAAATATTATTATATATTACGTAATGTTATATCGTTTTAACGAAATATAATTTCGTGACCACGAAATGATACTTTTTAAAAACGAAAAATTATTACGTAAAAACGAAATAGGATTTCATCTTACGAAAAATCGAATAAATCATATGCTATATATCATTTGGCTTTTACGAAATATCAATTTGTCATTACGAAATAATATTTTGCTATTACGAAATAACATTTCGATTTTACGAAATACATTTAGACATTACGAAATAATATTTCTATTTTCTTCGTTTTACGAAATGTTATTTCATAAAAACGAACCATTATTTCGTTTAAACGAATTGTAAATTATGACTTCGTATTTACGTAATACTTTTTCGTCTTGACGAAACTCATGTCGTAGAAACGTTATACATTTTCGTAATTACGAAATGTCGAAATATATTATCTTGGTTTCACAAAAAAATATTTTGTTTCTACGAAATAAATTTCTTAAACCACGAAATAATACTTCTTTTCTCGTTTTAATGAGATAATCTAATTATAATTGCGAAGTGTATTTCGTAAAAACGAAATACTATTTCGTGAAAACGAAATACTATTTCGTAATTATACGATTAAATGATACATTTCGTAATTTGGAAATAATATTTCGTTTATACGATAGTAGTGATTATACTTTTCACAGTAATGTCTATGTACTTTCAGCTGATCGGAACAGAACGTGTTTAATGGTGTCATTCTCATTGAAATGCTTAAGTCGTGTTTCATCCTGAATTTAGGAAACGTAATTCGCCCTAAAAATCTAATATAAAAATATATACCTGCGCTACATCTTTATATCTACAACATAGAGTGAAATCTCTTTTTAATTATCCTAGTGAAAACGAACATCTATTTCAAACTGCTAAAAAGAAAAATAATTCAGTTTAAAGTATGTCGTAATTTTGTTTATAATTTGTCGTACGTGCTTTCAAAGCTCAAAGCATTCATTATGTGTTTAATCATTGTATTGAACCATAATACAGAACCAAGACCTTGCAAATCAATTTAATCTTAGAATCTACATATTCATTCATTGAGCTCATTACATTTCGATTCCCTTTTGATTCGTTAGAAGAAAAAAATGCGCAGGGTTGTCAGCTGATTGGTCTGTCATATACGGTTCGAGCACTCTAACATGTATCTTCTTTTTTAAATATCTTGCTGTCATTTTCAGCATTGGCTTGTTACAGCTTTGAAATGAGGATGGTTTCAATGTATGATAAATGCTTCGTCATGTCAAATAATTTTTTTGTTTTAAATCGCTTGGTCTCCTTTATTTTCTGTTTGGTAAACCTTGCTTTTCATATCTGATCAACCTTATTATGTTCTGTCTAATGCAAATGAACGTTAAACATTCGGTTTTCCATTCACAAAATTAATACGTGTTTCCTTTGGCTATGCCCTTGTCTCATTTATGTAACATTTCAAATAATGTCAATCTCATAAGTGACACTGCGATTACATTGAATTTTTATCAAACAATCTGGTTGGCTGTTCCCCAAGAGAGTTAAAGATTGTTTGATAGATGTATATATTTATGAACAGCTATAACTTTTGTAATAATTAATGGTTAGAAAATTGTTTTTTCTGGTCGCATCTTGAAATAAGCACTAGACCTTTGATTTCTGTTGAAAACGTATGAAATTGCCAGGACCATCATTATTCTACTGCCTTTTTAAATATTAAGACGATCGAAATTAATTATTTTCATTTCATTGTACTATATTAAAAGAGATTATCGTCGCGCCCAAATTTTCAGTACACTTTACTAGAAATTGCCTCGGGATCTTCCATAAGATGATCCTGTGTAGTGACGTATCAAAAGTAAA
>JAFMSR010003281.1:0-15527 GCA_022818135.1 Saxidomus purpurata | reverse complement strand
GACGATTGTTTCAGCGTTGTTTACGGAAACACATACACGCCACAATTTGCTAGTTGCTAGTTACAACTTGCTAATAATTCTGCCATTGTGCGAGTTTATTCTGACAATAATTTTGGGTACCTACTATAGTTGGTGGATTAATGTGAGTTTTTTCAATTTTGCTCATTTCTTTTATTATTTCATACAATGGGTTGTTTTATCATTTGTATTTGAAATGCTTTACTTAGTTGCAATAGGTTTTTAAGTGCTTTATTTTTACAGAATGTTACAGAATGATATATTTTTACATGTGTCTTTCCTCTAATTTAGTACATGTATGCAGTATTATGTAACATTTTAATACCAAAATCATGTTTTATATTTATCAAATGAGATTTGTTTTCTTTTTTAAGTAGATGTACCACTAATATTTTTCTTTTCAATACCATTTGCTGTGATTTTATAATACATGTACGTATTGCTTCCTATTTGCCGTTATTTTATAATATTGCTTCCATTGTCATATAACACCTTCTGTGGACCATAATGGAAATAAGAGTTTATTTATACTCTTTTGTTTGTTACCCTTTGCGTAAATTTTTTATTGATATGGTCATAATTATTCATGCATGTTTGTTTCTTGTCCATTTTATGTTTTATTATGTCATGGCATTTTATGCAGAAAGATCTATCTATACAACCACCCATCTATCTGAATCGCGGTTTTTTATACAACAACGAACGATATTTACGCCTGAAGACGTGTACGTTTCTGTAACGTTCGATGCGAATGATATCATTGAATATGCACAATATCAATTATTTATGATTCAATGATATTGCCCAATGCAAAGATATTACAATAACACCGTTTTAGCGAAACATCATTTTAGATTGCTTCGTGGCAGAATAATATCGCATAAATTCCGGGTACATACAACGCAGTTTCAAGGCTAAAGGTCTCAAATAAAATGAGCATTTATAAGTGGTAGTTCTTATTCTCAATTCTACATATAAAGATATCTGCCGATATTTTATATATGTTGTTTTAATCTATCTATTGCTCTTTATATTGGAGACTTTCTCAATACAATATTATAATCGGCAAACATTGTGTAGATAGTACGGAAGCGCATATACGCCTCTACTTTCTACTTACTACTTGCTCATTATCATGTTTTTAGGACTTGTGAGAATGATATCTGAAGAAAATGCTTAATAATCACTACATTGAGCGATATCATTAAATTATAAAGCGTTGATATTGTCTTTATGTCAGTAATTTATGCGCACATTTATTTGAATATCGGGTGTTACAGAAAATCATCACACTACAGGCGTTTGTACTACGTATTTACTTGCATACATAATGCGTATTTCCGGAGAATTTGACGTCAGAATGAGAAATCAATGTGCGATGTTAGAACAGCATCCTGAAGTTTGCGCTGTAACAAAACAAAGAACGATATTTATGCCTGAATTCTGGTACTTTTCTGTAACGCTCGATATTGAAATGAACATGCGAATAATATTACAGAATATGCACAATATCATCGTTTTATGATTCAATTATATTGCCCAAAGATATTAAAGCATTTTAGCGAGAAATTGTCACGAGATTAGAAAAGACTGTTTCGTAGCAGAATAGTATCGCATAATGACAGAATAATTAGCAATTAGAAACTAGCAAATGGAGGCATATATACGTTTCCGTACTAACGCTCGCCATTTCAATAAACATGCAAATAGAATTACTTAAAATGCATTATGTAAACGCTTTAATATTTTATAATATTGCCCAATGTAAAGATATGAAAGTGTTTTAGTGCAAACTTATTGTTATGAGTATAGGAAAGACTGCTTCATTACATAATGGCAAAATAAGGAGCAAGTAACAATTAGCAAATGGTTGCTTATAGGATTTTCCGTAATTTTCTACTTGTCAATTACAAATGTGTTGTTTACATTTAATTGCGTCGTAAACTTGTTTATCCATAATAAGTGGTCAAATGTTTATTTATTTTTTCGTTTATTTTATATACATACATACATAATCCTTATTGCATGAAACCTCATACACGGTTTATAGCAAAACAATTCACAATAGATAAAAACGTGTTTCATAAAAAACACTCTAGAGTCACTAGGTGGAAAATATGTATGACAAATATAAACGTTATGATTATGAACAAATAGTTCTGACGAAATGTTTAACCGTATAATACCATTCTGATTTTGTTCTACGACTGAAATAAATCTTTTAATGTTTCCTTTGAAATAAACTGAAATACCTCCATTGAAGCGTCCTGTAATAAGTGGTCAAAAGAAGGAATTACATAAGGGTAGTCCAAGTTAACGAAGGATCAATATTTAAGTGTTGTTTACATTTTGAATAGCAAAGTGGAATAACTTTTAGATAATTAACTTCTAGCCTTTTGCTACAAATCACAGACGTCAACATATGTGTCTCTATAGAGTCATGTATATCTTAGGTTTTGACAGGAACACAATCTATTGCTTTTATGTTTTGTAAATGTTTTATTGAATTGTTTTGAAACTTAAGAAAAGTCCCTTTTGATTTAAGAAATGAATATGTTTCCGATTGTTTTAATAGTTATATTGTCCACGCCATTAAAGCATACCCAACCATTCAGCAGGCATTGTGTAAATGGTGATCAACATTACATATGTTTATGCTAATAACATTTTACTTGATTTACCTATGCCATGAAAAAAGTAAATAAGATATCAATTAAAGTTGAACTACTTACATCTTTTATAAAACTCCACTATGTTGAAATAATATGAATATCGACATCATTCTAGTCACAGTTCTAAGAAGCTGCGAACACTTTTTGGTATTCCTAAGTAACTCGTCAATAAATACAAACTTATTTTTTTGCTATTTATCAGAAACTGGTATTGCACTTTCTTAATAGTTATTTACACTTCAAACTAATTGAAATTATTAAATGCAAGAGGACGAACTGAACACTTCACTTTCAATACTATTCTTAATGAATATATATACGACGATCGTGTCAACATACTATATTGTAATAGGGAGAACATCTACAATAAGTGTTAAAAAAATAACTGCAACACATAATTTCACATTGTTGTGAGTAAATACGAAATATTACTAAAACCGCGTTTAAAGTTTAAACTCTATTTTAAAATCAAACGTATTATAAGTTAACTGAATGCCAAAACCAACCAATGAGAAGCTTTAACGATTGTCAAGATCATTTGTTTACGCAGGTTACATGTGCGGCTTTATCGAATCGGTTATGCTTGTATATACTCTTTTTCCCATAGAATGTTAATCAATAATCGGCCTTTCATAAATGATCATTTTCAACAAAAGAGTTGGTAAACAGCATTTACATGTATCACTAGACTATGTAATTTGGGAACATGCATAAACAAAATGGTAAATAACAGATGTCCATGAACCAGAGCAAAACTAGTGTACATTTGTAAAGGGATACAGTTAACAACATAAGTTAACGTTTATAAGAGGACAATAGTGCTTAATGGTCATTATTGCCCTTCATCAGATACAGTGTATGTAGTTAAAATAATTCATCATTTCATTTGTATTCCTATAGGTCAAAAAGCTACAACAATGCTCTGAAACTATTACAACAAATACGTATAGGCAAATGTATTACACACCGTCTTCAAATTCACGGGGAAATGTGCTTCTATGGATATTGATGGCTAACGCTTTTATTCCTTATCGTAAACCAGCATAATGAAACAGACATAATATTATCTCTCTAAATTTATGCATTATTTATAGTTACAGATAATTGGGCAATCTGTGAAATATTCTGACACTTAAAGACAATGAAAATCTCCTTCATAAGTGACACTTGACCCCCCCCCCCCCTACAAACCAACAGAGGATTTAATCCCTTAATTGTTTTATGGCCCCTTATCAGATAAGATACTGTCAGAGTTGGCGTCTTTCGACTGGACATTTAGTCCAATAAACAGAACGTTTAATTTATTGACATGTGGAAATGATTAGTTTATTACTTATTTCCTATTGTGTTTTTTTTTCTTCAGAAATTAGTTTATTATCTGAACCTCGTGCTCATGACAGACACTATTAGACACGAACCTGTACAGAAATGGCTATTAGGATGTTAAGTTGTGCAACTTGGTTTTAGCTTTTATATTGAACCAGCTACATCTGAGTTATGGTCCTTGATTTCTTCAAAATTAAGGCAAATTATATGGAACGTTGACGACATTCATTTTTCCTTATATGTAGTCACTAAACTTTACAGAAATGTTTATTAAGACGGGAGTTGTACACCCATATCAGTTGTTTAATCGGACGAGTAACACCACATCATTGGCTGTTGACTTAGTTAAAGTTAAGCCATTATATATGGCATGTTTGCGCCATGCATCGCGTCTTACCTTATTGCCACAGAGTCACCAACCTCTACACAAATGTTCATTTGAATGAGATATTGTACAACTTGTTTTTAGTTTATATCTTTATATCAGGGCAGTAACAGCCGAGTTATGGCCATTGACTTAGCTAAAAGAGACTTGTTTTATATAATGATTTGCTGATCCTTAATGGAAAGGCCTTATACATTTACCTATGTACATTACAGTAAGCGAGACAAAATATTGTTACAGTTGTCATTTAGTAAGACCAAAGTTATCGAAATCTGCCATTATTTTCTGACAAAGGCGGAATGCTGGGGCATCTGAGTCCTTTGAATTTAATTCTAGTTTACTCATGCACTACTAGTACTGCTATTATTCGTACAGCATGAGTATAAACAAATTGATATTTTATCCTTCCGAACTGACTTTGCTTCTCTTTCATCATTCCTGTAATATAAATGGACGATAAATTCTCTTAACACTGTAAACAAACTTATAACTATTTTTTTTGTATTGATTGATTGTATGATTTTATTCAAGTAAACTTTGCGGACGGAAAACTGCAAATATCTGTATAGCAGGCCCACAGGTGAGTGTAGCGTAGCAGGGACCCAAACAGTGAATGTTAATTAAAAACAGCCTAATGACTATATATCAATAAAAAGGTAAACATCACTGTTTACACATCGACCCAGTTTCAGCCTGAATTACTTCATCTAGAATAATGCATATTTATTAAAACTTATTGCAAATATAGCCATAGTACTTATATTTTCCGTAAACGTTTACTTCAAGGCCCAAATGCAAACCGTTTTGTAACAGCGACTGGTAATTTCAAATTTTTTACCTTTTTTCGCCAACCCGAATAAATCTCTCACATTTCGGGTACGTCTAGTTTCCAACGCGCAACCGTCACTGTGGACATATACAAAGACGGCTAAACACTGATAGACTGAAGCTGTACGTGAGAGCAATAAATGAAAATATATTATACGTGTATAAATTATTAGGATAAGGACCAAACCAAATGCTGCATACTAAACGCCAAATGTGCCGATTAACACGATTTTACACCATTAGCATGCCATTATGAATGGACTGTTGTGGAACATGTATATAAGCGCTGTGAAAATAACTCTGTATCAAGTTCCGATTTGGCTAATTTGATTGATGCTACTGAAATTAAATTCATGAAGCTGACCTATATAAATAATTCTAACACTATTTAAAATTTCTCCTATATACACAATGAAGGATTTGAGCGTGATAAACCTTACAAAGTATATCTGATTAGACGTTGGAACTATACCTTAGCTTAATGTACTACATTTCCGGTATCGCCTGTAATATCAGCAATGGCAAAATAGAATGTAAAACGAATAGTGTTTTAATGGGGTAGTAAACAAAGAATAGTAAATACGAGGTCAAATTAGCGCAGTAAATAGTACCCCTTCCAACATTTTTGCTTAAATTATTACGTGTCAGAATGGAAATATATTTAACTTTTGAGTGATATACCGGTATGTATTGTTTCAAAAGAACTATACCCGTATGCGCATCCACATATTTTCAGACAATCAGCAATTAAACACATAGTGTAGGCCTGCAAGTTCCTAAAACAAAATCGCCTGATTGCGGTTCCCACTTACATAGTATAATTATACCTTAAATGACACCAGATACCTGCTTGAAAAGTAAACTACGGACACATTATTTTTCATATCAAAACTGCTCCATAGACATGTATTAGTGTTGTGTAACCTAGACTGTGGCCGATCGATGCAGTATGGAAACTAGTTTTTCCCATTATCAGTATGGTTGCATGTATATGTTTACAAAATCTATCAAAGAAAAAAATGAATCGTGTATGAGTGGATCGTATAAAAACTGAAAAAGTTAGTGGAATTATTTATCAAATTAATTTCTACGAGCGTCTGTTGTGTAATATTTGGATGACACAATACGATATTGTTTAAGCGCTTGTTATAAGGGAAGGATTCAGTGTCAGAAATGTGTGATATTCATTCGGGTTGGCGAAAAATGTAAAATAAAAATCGGAAACTATCAGTCGCTGTTCCAAAACGGTTTGCATTTGGGCCCTTAAGTAAAGTTGTACGGAAAATGTAAATATTTAGACTATTATATGCAATAGGTTTTAATAAATATGCATTTTTCTAGATGTAGTAATTGAGGCTGAAACTGGGTCGATGTGTAAACAGTGTTGCTTACCTAATTATTGATTTGTAGTAACTAGGTTATTTTTAACTAAATGCACTGTTTGGGTGTCAGGTACGCTACACTCACCTGTGAGTAGGCCTAGTAATCGGATGTACAGTTAGCATATAAACTGTATTGGTCATAAGTTACATGTTATGTTCGCATAAATTACCACAAATATGGACTTCAAAACGCGTAGCTTATATGGGTATTTTATAGCAATTGTGAAGCGTGCATATTTTGTACAGTTATAAAAAGGATGGGAACTAAAATTCGTGTATGTATTTGCTGAACATATCAGCTTATCCTCGACGTTTTAAATTAGGACTACGTTTAAAAATGTTCATTCAAGTGTTATTTGTACAATACTTTATACATTTTATCTCCCACACCTTTCTGGTAGTTGTTATTCGTTATGTCGGGTTATCAAAATAATTGTATAGTCGTGTTATACATCGAAGCAAAATAAAAAATCTTGTCTATTTAAGTCTGTAAACTATGGTCCTAGTTTTTCTAAAATCAGATAAATTGTGATTGTGTGAAACGATGTCCCAAACTGATTTCAATCTAACAAGCGTTAAAGCAGGCTGATGCAATTGCCCAATCGGGCTTTCGAAAATCAGCTGTTTTAAAAATGATTTTTTTCACTTGGAAAAGGTGTGAACACGTTGTGCATGATAAAAACATCTAAAAAAAAGTTTAAAAGTACAGAATTATTCATGTTTTCCTGCAAAAATTTGTCTCCGAATTGTGAAGAAAAGACATTTTTGGCATTTTCTTTTAAACTTATTGACAGAAAGTTCTAAAACAGCTCAGATTCATAGAAAATACACACATAATTATAAAGAAACCCAAATTAAGATACACAAAGGTATAGTTTGTTGCGCCGGTCCTTTTTTTGATTTCACATATAAAATATATGGAAACTGAAAGTAGAAGGGCCAAAAACCTGGCGCAAGAAATGGCTGGATGGAATTTGGTGATGTGGAGTTTTTTCATACCCTACTAATGCAAATAACATTCCCTAGCTGTTTCAGAAACATTTATGAAGATTTGCACTGAAAATCTTAAAAAATGTGTTTTTCAGTGATTTCAAACTTATTTTAATTGTGTTAAAAAATCTCAAGATGACTTTTATTCACTTTTAAATTTATTCTCTACATCTGAACTTTGTAATAGAATTTAAATTGTATGAAATTATTCATTTTTAAAAAAGTTTATTTTCGGAAGCCCGATCGGACAATTGCATCAGCCTGTTAAAGCGGGTGCTGTATTGCTTATTAAATATTTATATTCACGCTACATTACTGAATAGGACACAAAATAAAATCAAGACACCCACACAAAAAAGTATATGAGTAAATAGAGCTACACATGGTCCCCTAAAATATTTATATCTTTAAAAAGTTCATTTCCAAATGGTTACATATGCATGCTAATTATACTTTTATAACTTAATTTACATATACATTGCATTTTTCGTTGCAGATAGTTTCCTTTTAAATTGCAAAGTAAGGTGCTCCCAGTAATTCAAATTTGAGAATAAAAACATTTTGTTTGCCAATTAGCTATCAAGCTCCCTAATGCAGTTTTAACAATGCCGTTGCTGTATTAATCGATATTATTTTCACTTGAATAAATTGACAAGACATACCAAGTATTTAAGCTCAGAAAATGACCACTTCTTTTCTAAATTTGTCGACAAAATAAAGTAAAATATATAGAAGGATTTGCACTCACAAAAGAAGGCGTGCAGTAAAACCTTTACCTTTTTAATCATAAAAGCATACACTTTATAGTTATTTTCGTTTTTGTTTTTGTTATTTGATGAATTAAAATATGTTTTCAGACACTGAATTGCTAATGCTAGAACTTTACTCATTGGGTATGAATGCTGCTTATACAAATTTTCTCTTAGCTTTGTAGAATGAAGTCACGGGGAACAATCCAGGTTTGACCTCATATACAAAGATTTTTGATAGCTTATTAATTATAGAGAGCACATACTCATTCCGTTATCTCGCTGGTACTTTTCATCTAAAAGGGCATGCTCATAAAGTTGTTGCAATGCATCTAAATTGATGTTCATTAGTAACGCAAATACATTTTGTAAAGTGTTTTCAATGTTTGTAAATAAAGTGAGACTAAACTTTTGTTAGCCTTGGTTTCTGATTTCGCATGACTAGTGTGTGTTGGTAGTGTGTGTGTGTGTGTGCGTGCGTGCGTGCGTGCGTGCGTGCGTGCGTGCGTGCGTGCGTGCGTGCGTGCGTGCGTGCGTGTGTGTGTGTGTGCACTTCTGGGTGCTATGGGGCTCGTTTTGGGGAGGCTGCGTTTTTGGTATGTGGCATTCCCTGTTTGATATTATTTTTGTTTTTTTTTGTTTTCATATAGACACAGTCATTCATAATTTTATAAATCATTACTCCACAGTTTATTCAGTGCGCTTTAATAGTTTCAGGGCGACAGGATAATCTCATCCTAAGTTCCTAAAATTGAAGACATGTTTGTAAAGTAAATATTTCAAAAAAGCCTCCGCAAATACAACTGTAATTCTAATGCAATAAGGCAAAACGCATAAGGTACGAAAAAAACATTGACAGAGCTGTCTTTCTCATTCAAGTCATTTCAGTCCCCCTTTAATGTGGCATGTCAAAGAATAAGAAGAGATGGCATTGTATTAAGAATAATGCTAATTAATACATTCGGCTCTTGAATTGTACAATTTTATATCTTGCGATTTTTCGTATGAAAGAAGAGGAGCTTAAATTCATGTTATATGTCATTAGGTCAAAACTATTTGATACCCTGATCAAACGTAATATTTGAAAAGAACCATACTGGTTTAAATCAGAATTATTTTGCCTAATGAATTTTAGCTCGGCATAAAATAATAAAACGTTAGACATTTATTTTTAAGTGAGAACGTAGAAATGATGATTAAAAGGAAAACAAAAAGTAAAATAAGTTTTAAAGTTTAATTTGACGTTCCATAATACAATGTATATTGAGTTGTTTGCAAGCCTGCGTAGAATCGTTAAGCTTGTTAGTTTTAAATTCAATGTGATTGTTTTTTACTAATTAAATAAACAATCTCTGTATTTTTAACTAAAGAACAGGATTTGTTCGTAATATTTTCTTCTTCTTATTATTTATTTTAGCTCGATTGTGAAGAAAGCTTGTAGCTTATCGAGTCACTCTCGAGTCCGCTTCCTGGAAAAACCAGTACTGGTGTCATATGAGGAAGTACGGTCGTGACCCCAGTGGGGCTCGAACCCGCAACCTCCGGGATGAGCGGCCGACACCTTAACCCCTACACCACCGCTCCCCTTTGTTCGTAATATTCATTTCAAACATCCATTTTATAGCCTCTGTGGGACAGGTATCTTACTGTTTTTCTGTAGCAAGTAGCGAGTTGTAGCCGAGACATATAGGGTTGATTTGTAATATATTCACACGTTGATGACCCGAAGCTGAACACTCTAAATTTACTTGTTCAAGTAACTACGGTATTCAAGATGATATAATGTTCTATAAATATATAATTTTAAAGGAAATTAGAATGAAATCAGTGACGTTGGTAATTCGATAAAGATCTGTTTGAATGAACCCACAAATGGTAAAACTGCAATAAAGTTCTTCTATTAAGACCATCCGATATTACGGCACACCTTACATAGACTGGATGTTATTGAGTTTTATTCTAAAATGTAACCGAACAAGATAACAAATCGACATTGTTATTAATCGTGTACGACTCTTTAAAGCTATTTTCAATTCTGTATTTGAAATTAAAGTTTTGATTATTGTTTCTATTGAAGAAGCATGTTTTGAAATATCTATATTTCAAAAACTTTATTTCAAAAACTTTAGTACGCTGGTGAAATTATACATTGTGTATGCACTGCTGAATTGTTTGCGTATTCGTGAGTGGTTTGTGTGGGAAGGTGAGGGAATTAGGGTTATGTAGTACCAGAGAAGTAAATTCAACCACTATATAAAATACTAAAACGATCACATATTTTCATTCAGTGAACTTTTAGATACTGCCATTACTTTTTCTTAGGAACATTGTTTACTTACGGAAGTGGAGGTCTCTTAATCAAAACGTTTCAAGGATGGTTTTCAAAAATAAACGCTACGCAAAGTGTTTGCATGTATTGTGTCGTGAACAAGATCGCCGGATATTTTACATATGAAGCATAAAATGAACATTGCAAAAATAAAGTGAATCTACCATTGTGTTCATGAGTTGTGGATAAGGAAAACCCACCCAAGGGTTGATATTCGTCCCAAGAACGAGGCTCTGTCGAGTTTTTTTGGACGTATGTGGGATTTCCTTATCAGCAACTCAATGGACATGGTAAATTTATTTTATCACCGTTTTAATCGCATTTTCACACAAGTAAGAATAAATAAGTGTAAATACAGGATGGTGATGAAAATATGAAAATCAACTTGTTCTCGAATTTTACTTCAAAACTGCTATTGATGGATAGAAAATGATCTAACTAAGAAATTGAGTACCTACAACCCTATGTTTATTTCAAAAATAAAAAGACTTACAGTGCAGTATGAGAAATAAGCGGTGAAGGATAAGATTATATATCACCGGTAAATGCGCGGAAAAATGTATCTCATAGGTGTGAAAAAACCGTGCATGCACTAGGTCTGATAAATGCTAAAACGTCAAACATAAACTATTCATAACATCCTATTTTACAATGAGCAATGTCAATTTTAACAACGGATTCGAGAAACAAACATTATATTTCAAATATCCTTTTGGAGTAATATCCAAACCCGGTATTTTGGCCTTTGTACATATGACAAAGCATTCACGAAGGGTCAAAGACCTTGTGCGATTTATACATAAAGACTACTCAAACGTAATTAAACACAACAAACTAAACGACACCCAATTGTTTCTATCAAGATGGTTAAAGTAAGTTAAGTATTTTCGTCATTTATTGGTTTATGATACTGATTATGATGTTTTGTAATTAAAACAATAGTTGCCATTAATCTTTTGAACTAACAAGACTATGGAATGTAGCCATAATACTATTTGTGATTATGAATGTATTGTAATAGCCAAAAAGTAAAGAAAAAACGCTATATATATGAAAAGGGTATTTTAGAGGCACTCAAACGCAATCGTAATTATATGCCAGATACATGGTAATACAAATGTATGTGATCTTGTACAGTTATTAGTCACTATCATAACAGTAGGAATACATGTATACAATGTATACACGCACAGAGCTGGTGTAATTTCTTAAGTGAGAATTTGATAGTTTTAGACAATCAGTACATATGAACATTACACAAAACAGTCACATTTCCGATAGCGACAACGACGCAACCAATTTTGAAATCTCGTGCAGTTGTAGCAAATGGTAACATAACGTCGTTAAAACAGTGTATTTATGAAAAGAACATTTTACATAGCAAGGGAGACTGCAAAGTGACCAAATGGAAATAAGCACACTCAGCTTGATTTTATTATATATATGACTAAAAAAACAAAAGAAAACATATCTGGTTTGCTCTGACATTCCAATTTAGTGGATTGAAATGTGAGAAGAAAACTATGTAATGACATAAAATGTCCTAGGAATACATTGTATGAAAAGGCCATTTAGGAAATACTTCCAAAATTACTATAGGTATAAAATGGTGCAGAACTTATAGATTCAATACCGATTAAAGGTAAGTTACAAGTTCGTTTAAGTTGAATTATCATTGCCAGATTTACAAATACGGACGAAATGAATCTTGTTACTTTTGACGTAGACCCATAAAGAAGATCTACGGACCTAGATGTTGTCAAGAAAAAACTTTAACTGTCTCACGATTTACAATTGTATGAAATTTAAAATTACTCAGGTAGAGTATTCTTTAGATCGTACAAAATGATTCTTCTGAAAGCATAATTTCCGTTGAATCATTGAAAATGTGTTTTTTGGATATTGCGTTTGCAAGAAATATACCGATTTATTAGGCAGTACAGAATCTAAAGTGCCACATTACGGTATCAAATATACACAATTAAGATAATAATGTCAGATAATAACTTAAACAATAGAATAAAGTACAGTGTATCATTTCTTTACCTTTCATTGTATCTAATTTGAAGCAAATCTGACACACCTCAGCTTATTTCTACTAATAAAAATATTTTTGAAATTAGTTTTAAACATTAAAAAATGCATTACGTTGAGCTTACCTGTATTTGGTAAAGGATACGTATTTTTTCGGCGTTTGCTGAATATGTTGATTTTTGACCTCCTTTTTGGACAAACTAAATGTTACGAATGGAAGCGCAGTGAATATACTACTGCCTTGCAATATTCATTTGAGATATAGAGAAGCTGATTCTTGGTAGAGCATCCTTTAAATACAATTTTGTAGAAGAGGTGTAAGCAAGTAATTCGACGCAAGACAATTGTATAGACGTATATGGACGCATCGCGTGACATGAGGCATTTTTCAGTTAAATTTTGAGAATTAAGTACCGTAATTTCCGGACAATAGGCCGCGGCCTATACGTAAAATAGGATAAATTTTCGAAGATGCGGTCTATACAGCGAAGCGGCCTATGCGACCTTTTTGTTTTTTGAATTGGTAATTTTATGCGGCCTATACGACATTTTTATATCAATAATAGGTATTTTGAAGAAAAAACAAGTTAAAATCTACTTACGAATCTGCCCCTTAAACGGTACTGGATCGGTGCATTGTAATTTCATGTACTTTACAAGCTGTTAGAAAACAGTTCAACCCATTCAGCCTTCGTGGGTCAATTAATTACCGTTTACTACCGTATTTCATAATAAATTATATATTCGGCTTGTTGGCCGCGGTCCATATGCCGGAGCGGCCTATACGCTCATTTTCGTTTCTAAAATGGTGCGGCCAATACACAGACGGCCTATTGTCCGGAAATTACGGTAATAGCAAATTGAACTATATTGATACAGGTATACTAAGTTCAACGGAAGCTTATTTTAACAGACAATGATAAATTAAATCAGGTCCAGAGGCTTTGAAGGGGTCAATGATCGAGATGGTATCTCTAGCATCTTCGGGAGATATCTTGATTTTGCTACAAAGAGATTGTGCTGAAAAGTCAATATCAGGTGGTCTTGGTTCTTGTCGTCAATAGAAGACTGCTCGAAGAAGAATGTGCATAGTAAATTTGCTATTAGTGTAAAAGGGTTCGTGTCATTTAAAGGTGTACATTATCGATTTAAAACAAAAAACATATTGTGTACCTTGCAATCTCATACTGAGAGATATTTCATTTACCTTTGAAAGCGGACATAAGTCTCAAATAATAAAGCAGTATTTTTTAATTTGGCTCAATTATGATATTCTTATTGATTTATAATTGATAACAGTAGTTGTAATTTGCCCTTGAACCGACGAGCCTTAGCCTATTCAGATACGAACACGTTATGATAAGATCATTTATGTTTATTGAGGCATATATAAAATGAACAAATTAAAGAACAAACACGAGATATTTGCAAAGGGTATATTAGAGGCATTGTACTATTGTTGTAATGTTTGCTACTGTGTGGGTATGTTTATGTACTGATGTCTAGCGATACATTTGTAACACAGATGTAGTTAACTTGCTTTTCTTTTCCATGAGCTGAAACTATTTCTAAACAAACTGGAACTATCACTGGGAGTGATTATCAGCCCCACTTATGCGCAAGTCATTATGGCTCAAGCGCACTATATTGTATCTTCGCCTGTCGCATTCTCGAGCGTCAACTGCACCCATATTAGTTTCCGTTTTGCGTTATTACGAGGTTATGATGCGTGTTGACATTAGGAAGCCCTACTTCCGCTATGAACAAACGTCGTTGTTGCACTTGCAAGAAAATGAGCAGATGTTAATAGCCTGTTTTAACTCACAACTGTTTATTCTATTCAATAACCAGTCTGTATTTAATGAAAGTATTATCTAGTATTTCAGCAACAGTGCTGACCTACAGTATGACTTTATCCTTTCAAGTTTAAACTACATTGTACTACCATACCATACCATAATGTGTCTTTCCTGAAGGGGTGTATTAAAGTGTACCGTCCTTTATTACATGTATTCATTTTGGCAGATTTCTCGTAAGTTTTCAGCTTCTGTCTTCGAAAAAAGGCTACCTTACGTCAGTATTCCCTGCCCAGCATGCAGGGCAAATGCATATCAAATGGTGAAGGAGAGCGGTGTCTCGGTGTATATGACTGTTAAATTGCATGGTATCATAACTAAGCCTTACGTGATAGAGTTGACAACAGAGTTTCGGTTGATACTATTAAGGCTGGACAAGAGCCAGTGTTAAATTGAGAGGAAGAGGCATAAGTATGTGCTCATTTCAAGGAGATAGCAGATGTTGGTTATGGCTACACTCGTGTTGAAACTATAACATTAGCATCTGACTATGCAGTAGCCCTGGAAAAGAACAGTGGTCAATCCTTTCCTTGGGAAATTGTTCTACGACTTCTTGAAGATATTGCCAGCGCTAAATATGATTGGTCCGTCTAGTTCGTTTGAACAACGAGCAAAATGTGCCAATGGTACATGTTTTATAATTATGTCTGCAAGTAAAACTTTCAAACTTGAACGCCACATTCAAAGTTTGCATGCACATTGTATGGTGTCGTCGCCTGTTTACATATTTACAAGTATAAAATGTTCCAGACAGACTGTATTACAAACGTATAAAAAATAAACATGGTTTGAAAAACACTGATTAAATTTCACACATGAACTATTCATAACATCCTATTTAACGATTTGCCATATTTACTTTAACACTGCATTCTGTTTGAGAAACAAACATTCTGTTTCAAATAGCCTTTTGGAGTACATGCAGAGTTTTAAAAATGTAAATAAACATTAATGAAGA
>JAFMSR010003280.1:0-15536 GCA_022818135.1 Saxidomus purpurata | reverse complement strand
AGTCTGGCTTGAGAGCTAAATATACTTGTATTAGATAAAAGGCTCTAACTTCATCAATACTCATGATTAAGACTTCAAACTTTGCACACTTGTTCAGAATATTCAAGAGGTCATGTCTGATAATTTTTATTGAGTTAAAACAAAAAATCTTGGTTAAATAGGCCTCAGACCACAGTTATTTGCCCTTGGTTGACCACAATAAGGAAGCAGTTATAGGTAAAATAGTGCTTGTGTTTGATGCTGGATATTTTTAATTTTTTGAATGAAATATATAGGATAAAGGGTATTTATTGGCAGAGAAGACCTAAAATAGCATGAAAATGACAATTTTATTGAAGTTTTTATGTCAGAAAATATTACTTGACTGCTTGTTTACAGTAGTGATTTTGCATGGTTCCGACCATTTTCAGAAATTATTCATACTCATGAACTTTGACCTGAAATGGTGAAAAAAAATGCCGGTCAACCTATAGTTTACTGGAGCTTAAAATGTTGCACTTGGATGATATTATTCAGAACAGGTTAGTTTTATTTGATCGGAATGTCAGAGAAATTGCCAGCTGGCATAATGTTTATATAGAACATATAGTAAAAATAACTGTGGTCTGAGGCCTGTTGTAATTAGAGGTGTAATAACACCGGTTATCTCCAATTGATCAGGTCGGACATCCGGGCATTTACCGTTGCGCGCACCTGCTCAGGCATAGCAACGCCGTCCGAGGTGAAAACAACCGCCATCTTGTTAATAATGTATAGAGCGAAGTCCGTGTAATGTTATAAAATTATTTGATTAAAGTATAAATATTCAGCAGTTATGACGAGTTTTTTATATGCAAATGACACCAATTTCTGTTTTCTGTTTGTTTCTATCAAAAGGAAAAGATATTTTTCATTCTTAAATGTGTAAGAAATGTAAATGTATCGAAACGATCTAGATCTACGCATGCACATCACTTACAAACTATTCAATTATGGACGATATTATTTCCATTGACGATTAAAACTTGCCTCCGAAAACGAGATCACAAATGCTCCATCCAATTACTATATCTTAAATGAGGTAGAAATTCACAAGCATGCTATCCTAGCTTTTTCATGAAACGTTTTCTTGTGGGTAGAATCTATAGTTTTAAGAATTATCTAATTTAAGATCGCAAGTCAAAATAGTTTTCTCGATTTTATTCTAGTTGAAAACAAAATGTTGACGTAAATCTATTAAAAAACAAAACTCTTTATGATTAAAATCACGATATCTACCTAAATACGTGTCCAATTTCACTTATAGAAAACCCTTTCATCAGAGTACATAAAATTTGTCATCATGCAACAGCCAAAAATATGTATTTTCTGAATATTTGTAGGGTTGCTAGAAACTTTGATTTGCTGCATTAATTTTTAAAGTTGTATACATGTTAGATGACTAAATAATATTTTTATGCAGACTTGATCATCCATTATAAATGTAACTCGGAGGTTAGTGAAAAATAATGTATATATATATATAAACGTTATATAGGCCTATCATTCATTAAACATATGGTTTGTTTGTATCACAGTGATAAATAAATTCATATGCTACCGCGATCACAGTAAAAAAGGTTGCATAATTTAAATTGGGCACTCTGCAAATTGTTATGTAGATCTAATTATCAAATGCAATTGACCAGTGTGCAATATGCAATGATGTGTGACAAGTTAGATTGCTGGCAGGGGGTCGCCAATTAACAACAAATCATATCGCATCCTTTGTTGTGACTTATGCCCTTGGGCTAGATCCACTGAAATTCCATCAATGGTTAGATCTACTATAATTATTTACCATGGTAACGATGTCAAAATGAGATATTGTTTGTGATATTTGGTTTCATTGAAAGAGGGACTTAAATGTGTTTAAGGATTTTAAGGATGCGTTTTCAGTGTTCGGCAACATGTAAGTGACTTCTAGTATATCTATCTGATTCACATAGATTCTATATAGATCTAGGGCCTTTACTGTAACTACGTGATTTTTTGAAATTATTTTGAATATTAATGCCAGCCCTTTTATAGACTAGATCTAAAAAGAAAACAAATCTGTGTCTTTAATGATAGCATATGGCCCTGTAATTAAATACATTTTGTGACAAAAGTTTCAACCTAGCATTCTCGTAAAATGATGTGTTTCGACATGATTTTAGTTATACGAGAAAAGTTGTGCACTTGGGAAAATCTATATCAAGATAGGATAAGTTTGTAACAAATAAATTCTTTATATTAAAATTAGAAACTTAAAGAAAATAATTAAAATATATAGATTTTGCTTGAATAGTACCAAAAGAGCAGGGACCGGACCCCCTGTCGAAAACGTTCAACACCATGTGAATAATATAGAACAGTGTATACGGGGGTTTGTCAGAAAATAACTTTTTTACCATTTTTGTGTATTGTTTTCATGATAGTGTGTTATTTAGGTATACTTTTGGTATTTTGTTAACATTACAGGGCAGTTCAGTACTCTGGTGCCAGTGGTCTAGCAGCTCATCAGCTGCAGCAAGGTAGGATATTTTCACAACCATTTGCACAATCAAATGCAAAAGTCTTTTAGAACAACATGCTATGTTATTTTAAAGAATGCTTTGCATGCATTTTTTTCAATATGAAGTAATCCCGGGAGTGGTATTAGTCATCCATACTGATGTAGAGGTTGGTTGTTATGCAATATGCTACATCTAAGGTCCAAGAAATTATTATAACAATGAAAACCTTTATCATATTTTGTATGGTGATAGATATTTAAAATATGTTTTGGGGAGGCTGCGTTTTTGGTACGTGGCATTCCCTGTTTGATATTATTTCTGTTTTTATCAACTATTGAAAAAAAACACCATCACATTCTTAAAATAACCACATTTTACTTGACTCTTCTTCATTGTGTCAAAATTTCTTCAACATTTTCAAAACTCCCATGATTGCATAAATCAGACTCACCTGTTGTGTGATCCAGTTTCAACACTTGAAAAAAAAGACTACGGATTCAGATTGTTTTTGTTGTCGTATGTGTCAGAAAAGTTTTGGCTTTCATGGGCTAAAGGTCCTTTGCAATTAGTACATGTTCGACTTGAGGAATCATTTCAGCTCCAAAATTCATGATGATTTGTTTTGTAGAAGTTCTTTAAAAGACGGTCTGGCATAATAGTATTTCCTTATGCATTTTCCTGGAGTTCATTATAAAGTGGTACATATAACTGGGTACCAGGCATGGGTCAATTACATTGATATGTAATTAATTCAATTACAATTACATTAAGAAAGTCTTTAATTAAATTACCATTGTTTAAAGGTAATTAATTCAATTACATCACAAATTTAATTGATTAAGTTACAAATTACTTTATGTTTCGACGTTGAAAGTAATACATGAAATGACAGCGTTTAACTTTGAACAAATCTCAAACACTTGGCTTTTAAGTTTACATCCAAAGCTACCGTAATGCCTTACTATAAAACAATCCCCAGATCCAAGTCAGAGTATATTTCCCAGGTTTGGAGTCCATACTACCAAGCTGAATAGAACAGGTTAGAAATGATGCAGAGGACTGTGGCTAAACAACAAGCGCTGAAGGTACAAGAGTCGTATTAGGGGAAATCTTGGGAGGACCTTTCTCAGCCAACATCACACAGAATTCAATAGTTAAGTTCACAATGGTTTGGTCTATATTACCTATCCCCTGTCCATGCCCCTAGAACTACAAGGTCATCCTCTTCCTACCTTTAACAGTACAAAATGTATATCTAAGAGACATTTATCTTATACTGATGTCTTTAAATATTCCTTTATTCAAGGACCATACCCCTATGGATTGCACGGACCATACCCCTATGGATTGCACTAACAGTTAAATATCCTTGGCAACAGTTGAGGATTTTGAATTTAAATTTTAAGGCTCGGACTTATTTGCTACACAAACTTGTGTCAACATACAATTTGCTGATTGTAAATGGTTTAACTCATTTATTTAAATTTTGAGTGTTATGTATCCTTGATATATGCAAGTTGCATTCACCACCCACAGTCATGATGTTCAGTTATGAATGTGTGCAGTATCGGTAGATTGATAAGTTTCCAAATCCGGGAACTTCAAAACATTTCAGAATATTATCTTCTACCTACTTACTATCTAGCCAAACAGTGAAGCTTTAATTTAAGATTTTCTGAACCACACAGCTGTTAAATACTGATTAAGCACTAATTTATTTTTCACAATTTTTTTGATAGTAGTTAATTGTCACCTCTATTATCATGGTCAGTTATACATTTGACCAAAGGGCATGGATTAATCAGTAAATCAACCTGGTACTCGATCGCATGTTGACAACAAAACAACACTATAATTGCAGAATTATTAAACACTTATGAAATGGGGTTACTAATATGTTGAATATTCTAACACATTTCTTCACTAAGGATAAATGTATATTTATTTAACTTATCTTTTTTTTTTATTTACTTATTTCTCTGTGTACAATGTCAAATAAGTTTTCAGCAGAGTGCATTATTTCTGCTTGTGTACTTTATTTCACTGGAATTTAACTTCAAAATTTGACCAAAGTAATTGAAATTACATGTGTTTTTGATGATGTAATTAATTAAAAAACAATTACATGTATTTGAAAAATACTCCAATTACAAATTACATTCAATTACAGCAACTTTTGCAATTAATTACAGTCAATTACAATTACATTATTCAAGATCTTTAAGATATAAAGTGACACATTGCTATACACATTTCATTTGACCTGGCGTTAACTGCTAGCAATAATCGTTTATATATGCAGTCTTGAAATTATTTACAAATGTGTTTCTCTTTGGATTTTTATATTGATATAAATGTCACATGTAGAAGGTGATGTTTCACTGTTTCAACGGAGTAAAAATATCAAAATCTTCAACCCGGATTGACATAAGTGTACCCAGCGTAACGAATAACTCTGACGTCGTTTAAATGATGTAACGTGTGTCATGCTTTCTGATGATATTTCCCACGGATTTCGAAATTTAATTGAAACAACTAAAAGTAGAGCTTTAAACCTAAAATAAACAGGAACATTTTTGGTATCGATGTAATTTCACACTATATTTGAAAAACAAGTATACAATACATTTTGGCGGTAACGAGGCTCTAAACCGCGTGTTATATTACCCAGCTACAGTGACCTTAACATTGGGCTTTGATGCTTATACAAATACCTGTGGCCTTGACTTTAAAGCTGCTCGCTTTCAGACTTTGGTAAAAATTAAGTTCTTCAAACTGTATGTACATAACATATTTTAGAAAATATAGTCATATAAACAAATTCCTGCCACGCATATCTCTAAATTTCAAAAAAATACACTACCAAATTCAAAAGCGTTGCAAACGCTTTTGAAATTTCAATATAAACATACAGTGTAGCGGTGCCGTGCAACCGACATATTCAATCAATTTCTGCAAATTCCTACCTAGATTTTAGCTTATAATCCTTAGTTTTATATTTATGTATAATTTAAATTGTCAATTTTTAAAAAAAATATATTTTTTCAACGGTAACTGAGAGCGAGCAGCTTTAAGCTTCTTACCCTACATTCCAGTATGTATGAAGTAAACATAAATACCCAAGAATTCTGCCAGTTTTGATGAATTTCCAACAAGAGATTTAAGAGGTAAAGCGCATACATTATTTGTAGAATATATCCTTACACAAACATAAATCAGAGAAAGCGGTGGTGTAGGCGTTAAGGTGTCGGCCGCTCATCCCGGAGGTTGCGGATTCGAGCCCCACTGGGGTCACGACTGTACTTCCTCATATGACACCAGTACTATTTTTTCCAGGAAGCGGACTCGAGAGTTACTCGATAAGCTACAGGCTTTCTTCACAATCGAGCTAAAATAAATTAGTATAAACTTAAACTAAACGTAAATCACACCACCTTGAAGTTCCCGACTTACACGTGCGTACGCCCTTTAAGATATTTGTCTAAATAAATTTTGTGAGAAATTACCAAGAGTACTCCATACGAATTACCTACTTTCGACTAACAATGACGGTTATCAAGAAACCAGTATTATCATTATTATTAAAATGTAACACCGATTTCTGAACTAGCGCCAATGTTTTAATGCACTTTGTCGGGATTTTCCATCATCAACATCGTTCACTGTCCTTTTTTACCTTTTAACAATTGATAATGTATAAAGAAAAGGTGTCAATACAGTACAGTTATAGTGCATGATTTTAGGTTTACTAATACTATATGACAAAATCGGTAGACGCCCTCTCAGATTCTTTTATTTCCCGTTTACATTTGTTATAAATAAATTTCTGCTTTTATTTTGTCATCATTTGCTATCAATTGGGAGTAAACACGAATCGGAACTGTTTAATAATTGTAATTGTTCTAAAATGTCTATAAAAATGGTTGGTGAAAAACGAATTGGAACTGTTACGTTGTATCCTAAATTGGAGTCTGAATCGTTGTATTGTTGAAAAGGTATATTTTTGCCTATAGACATACCAGATCGGTAAACTACGAGTATAATTTTACGAGATTTGACCAAAAGTTACATGCCAGTGCACTTGTTTGCACTTGTTTTATCCTAAACACCTTAACTTCACTAATTTTGTGCAAAATCCATGCATTTTGGTCTGTTTTGCACTGTTTACCGTTGAATCCTCAGCATTCAACTTGCATTACTTTCACACGCACATATGTCTGAAAAAAGCCGACAAGCTAAGGTCATGTAGGACAGGTGTGGGCATTCCGTAAGAGTATTCATTTCATCAGAATTTGCAAATAACTATAGAAAATACACGTTTTGTTTATGAAATCGGCCATGTTTTGTTGGAGCCTTGTCGAGCAGCATCGTTAAATTGGAGCCGTTGTGTTTTGCCGTGTGTGAATGCAAAGCTGAAACTTTTAGGATAAGTTATAATACTTCCAAAGATTCTATTATTTATATTTTGGGGGTTATTTGTTCGGCATCAGTTATAGGGTATGTCCCTTTAAAGAGGCACTCCCTACATCTAACCGATGGTATTCTAGAAACATAGATAATGTGTTCAATGAACGTAAAATGACAAATAAATACAGTTTCAAAGAAGATCTTATGGCGAAAAAAGCTTCATGTTACCACAATCAAAGTAGAACCTTCTGTTATAAATCGCATAGTAAATGAGAGAAATAGATTAGTATACAATGTGACTTTTTCTATATACTTTTCAAAGCATTTATTGTATTTTTAGCACATTCGACCAAGAAGTTATATGAGCATTTTAAACATAAGCATAACTTTTAAAGAACTCTTTCTCCGATAGTTAAGATGGGTATAAATTACTCGATGATACAAGAGGTTTGTAGCTTAAAGCGGAGGCAAAGATATGCGTGAAGTTAAGTGCCAGTTGCCAGTTGCCGGTTGCCAATTCAATACTAATTCATTTGGCAACTGGCAGCCAACTTCACACTCTTGTTGCCAATTCGTCTTCACTTGCAAATATTGACTAAAAAATAATTGTTAAACCACGCGAACTGGCAACTGGCAGCCAAATGCCAATTCGATTTTTATGTAAAATTCTTAATAAAAGTTGAATTGGCAACTGGCAACCAACTTAATATTTCAACTTTCACTTGCAAAAAGCCAATTCGTTCGACCTCGCGAATTGGCAACTGGCAGCCAGATGCCAATTCGACTTCTGTCTGTAATTGTAAATAAAAAGCGAATTGGCAGCCAGATGCCAATTCGTTCAACCTCGCGAATTGGCAACTGGAAGCTAGATTCCAATTCGAGTTTTATGTAAAAATCTTTATAAAAGTTGAATTAGCAACTGGGAACCAAATTCATATTTCAGATGCCAGTTCGACTTCTGTCTGTACTTGTGAATAAAATGTTCAAACTGGCAACTGGAAGCCAGATGCCAATTCGATTTTTATGTAAAAATCTTAATAAAAGTTGAATTGGCAACTGGTAACTGGCAACCAATTTCATATTCCAGATGCCAATTCAACTTTCACTTGCAAATAGCCTATTTGTTAAACCTCACGAGTTGGCAACTGGCAGCCTGATGCCAATTCGACTTCTGTCTGTAATTGTGAATAAAAAGTGAATTGGCAACTGGAAGCTAGATGCCAATTCGATTTTTATGTAAAACTCTTAATAAAAATTGAATTGGCAGCTAACTGCCAATTCGTTCAACCTCGCAAATTGGCAACTAACAATTTGCAGCTAGATGCCAATTCAATGTTTATGTAAAAATATTATTAAACGTTGAATTTGCAACTGGCAACGAACTTCATATTTCAGCTGCCAATTCACTTGCAAACAGCCAATTCGTTCAACCTCACAAATTGGCAACTGGCAGCCAGATGCCAATTCGACTTCTGTCTGTAATTGTGAATTAAAAGTGAACTGGCCATTGGCAGCCAGATGCCAATTCTTTTAACCTCGCGAATTGGCAACTGGCAGCCAGTTTTTGTAAATATCTTAATAGAAGTTGAATTGGCAACTGGCAACCAACTTCATATTCCAGATGCCAATTCAACTTTTTAAAGATCTTAACATTAAAATCGAATTGGCATCTGGCTGCCAGTTGCCAGTTCAACTTTTTAAAGATTTGTTTACAGTTGTCCAGTTGCCAATTCGCAAGGTTAAACGAATGGCATCTGGCTGCCAATTGCCAGTTGCCAAATCGCTTTTTTTTCACAATTACAGACAGAAGTTGAATTGGCATCTGGCTGTAAGTGGCCAGTTTCCAATTTTTGAGGTTGAACAAATCTCCTATTTGCAAGTGAAAGTTGAATTGGCATCTGGAATATGAAGTTGGTTGCCAGTTGCAAGTTGCCAATTCAACTTTTATTAAGATTTTAACATAAAAATCAAATTGGCACCTAGCTGCCAGTTGCCAATTCGCGAGGTTGAACGAATTTGCATCTGGTTGCCAACCGCCAGTTGCCTGCTCGCTTTTTATTCACAATTACAGACAGAAGTCGAATTGGCATCTGGCTGCCAGTTGCCAATTCATGAGGTTAAACGAATTGGCTATTTGCAAGTGAAAGTTGAATTGGCATCTGGAATATGAAGTTGGTTGCCAGTTTCCAATTAAACTTTTATTAAGAATTTTACATAAAAATCGAATTGGCTGCCAGTTGCCAATTCGCGTGGTTTTACAATTTTGTTTTAGTTAATATTTGCAAGTGAAGACGAATTGGCAACAAGAGTGTGAAGTTGGCTGCCTGCATGCCAGTTGCCAATTGAATCGGCATTGAATTGGCAACTGGCAACTAGCAGCTAACTTTACGCACATGAAGCAAAAAAAGAACAAACGCTGAATAAGTTAAATTTGTGAATTAAGTTCAACTTATGTCTATTCAAGGAGCCATTATTGACCCTTTACCGTTCACCTTAACCTGCTGCTAACTTCTGCAAAATATGAAATGCTCTGCAAGATAAATGATAGTCACGTTTCCTAAATCAGAGGCAGTACATTGAGAAGTCAAATCACTTAAATTAGCTCATTCTAAAGTCTGAACCAAGACTGACAAAAAGAAAAACCTTACACAACTAACAAAACGTTCTTCAAGAGTCATCTGCGGATCACATGCACAAGACATAAATAGTTTAATCATATTTTATTATATTTGTCACACCTCAATATGTACAGAACTAGAATACATTTACATAGTTAAATCAGCATATCAGTGCAGGTTTATACAATAATATTTACTGAACGTATACAATGCATATATGGTTTAAACATAAGCAGTCTTTACGCACCATTGATTCATAAGTTAATGAACATGAAACAGGGAAAGTTTAAGTTTTGCTTTCTGGTAGCCATGTTTTCGTTTTAGAAAAAAAAACGTCTGTTGTAGATCTCAATTTCATTTTATAAAGTTGTTCCTTCTGTTTGCCGTATAAACCAGAACTCTTCACGAAATGGAATGCTTTAATTAACTCGTATGAAGAGAGACAACTCGTAAATTCGTAAGGACCTGACAATATAACACGAGCTGTTCGGCTTGATTTCAAGTAAAGCTCGACTGTCGATCCACGTTAAACAATGATTTATTAAAATATGATCACTTCAAATATAAGAAATTTGAAAAGCAAAACGAGCGCCATTATTTTTTTCTGTTTGTTTGTTTCATTGTCTTGGCATTATTTATTGCAATAATGTATTGTTAAAGTGATGTTACCGTTCAAAGTTACCATCATAATTTTCAATAAAACATTTAATTTAATCAATGATCTGTACTCCTAGAATAATGAACATTGCCATTGGTATAACGAAATATTATGGATCTGTATAACAGTTTAATTCACATATAGATCTAGAGGAAATCTGTGAAAACTCTTTTTTGACTATCCTTGTCAAAAATTTAAAAAATCTACCCTTTTGGCTATGTATATATCAATTTGTATCTGTCAGTAAGAGAAATAACTTGGTAAAATTCATTTCTTACATGTTTTAAAGCATCCGCTGTGTTTTCAGCATCATTCTTAACTATAAATCAGTATGATCATTTTGCAATTTAATATAACTTTAAAATGAATAGAAAATAAATAGAAAATAGATTGAAATATTAAACATTAAATTTGTTTACCACACAAAGGCAAGGCAGTCAGCCGATGATGTAGCACAATTGTACTTTTAGCATGGATATTAATCCAACTGAAAATCAATAGCCATTTGCCAAGTAACACGAACAACACACGACTATAATCGATGAAAGACAATGTAGTATGTATGTATGTATGATGAATCAACTGCACAATTATTGTTTGTCTACTGTCATAATGATAAGTGTCTAACATGTTTAAATCACAGTACATAAAACTGAATGTGTTTCAGTTACATCAAGGCTTCACAAGGAACTACAGTTAACACAGGAAACATTGGTTATTCAGACTATTGACTAAAGGTTAGTAGAACATATTTAAGCATTCATAGGTTCATTAAAGACAAATTGCTATTTACATCCGATTTCATGGGTAGATGTAACAATGAATATGAAGTAGGCAGTAGCCGTAGCAGCAGTAGGGACCGTGAAGTTGGCAGTAACAGCAGCACAGCAGTAGATGTAGCTTAGCAGTAGTAGTGGCGAAATTATAAAACGTGAAGTTGGCAGTAGCAGAAGCACAGCAGTAGCTTAAGATGTGACATATTTTTTTCTAAATTTATAACTGTAGGCAAAGTATATGTGCAGCCCATTTTCTTAGCATTTTTTGGCGAAAATTCACTGTTTTTCTTTACTTCCTCCTGAAAAATACAGGAAATCGTGCATACACGACGTTATGAGGACACAATGCTTTACAACAACCACAAAGTTTGCAACCATTACATAAATAGGTAGAGTATGCATGCGATGACGGATTAAATCCATTCATTATCCAATGGATTAACACTATAATACTGGACTCTCTTGCTACGTCACATTATTCTAAATGATCTGTACGTCAAATTGTACATGCTTCTGAATGATTTACATTACTGTTTATTACCCGATTGTTATTACGTTCAACTCGGATCAGACTGACACGAATATCATGACAGCTCTTTTGTCTTTCTTATGCATAATGATATATCACTCAGGCATTCGGACTTCGTCATATATTCTTGCGCATACTGAGAACTCTGAACTCGGATTATTCTACGATAAACCATTAGTTCGATTCTTACTCAACTGATTTAAAACAACATTTAAATATTTCGAAGGACTCAATTGTTTTCCCTGTTTTGAGAGCGAACAGCATTTACATTAAAATAATAAAGATCCATACCATCTCTCAGTTGTAACTCTTCATTATGATAAACCAGTGTAGACAAAGTATCCTAAAATGACAAACAACGGTTGAAGCCGAGTCAAGACTAATTCACTGATGTCTTCTCGGAGAGTGAAGCGTATGAACAAACCCAGTGACCATACGTTTAGCGACGCGTAACTTTAATATAATAGTATGCCCAACAGCCATTAAACCTGATACGGATGTAAAATGATGCAGGATTCACATTTATGTAAACATTTTAAAGTGAATAAGTGAGGACATATCTATTCTGTTATCTTTTACGAAAGATGCCGGATTAATGTAGGTAAATATAAGCTTGTCTTCATCATTTTCATAACTTTTTTATTGTTTTATCACACTTCTTACAGTTAAACTGTACTGTTTACAAACATTTTAACTTATAGTTAACCTGTGCTATAAAAGTGAAAATATGTTCTATATACGTAACACGTAAATAACGTTGATTTTCAGAACATAGTGAACATCCAAAAACGTAAGATTATGGTGTTTGTATTTTACACTTAAAAAAACTTAAGACTATAGCTAGATAAAGACTTTAAAAAAGATGCAGCTGAATGATACTATGAAATTAGTGTTAATGTTAAAAGATACATTTACATACTTTTTTAATATGTTCACTGTTTGTTACGAAACACTTACCTGAAACTTGGATGTGTATATTATTTTAAATAGACTCACATTGTTTTCTAGGGCAGAAGCAGGACACTAGCTGTTAACATTCGTTTATCGTTTATACTTTAAACACACAATTAAGCAAGTTAACCTTGTAGTTTTATTAAATGTATTTTATTTATACCTTGCGAAAATATACGCATAGGCTGTTTCTCGTCAATAAAGGAGTGGTAAATAATTGCAAGATCAAAAGAGAGTAATTAAAGCAGTAAAAATGATTCAGTTTCCGTTATATGTTACATTATTTGTCCATGCCATCAGGTAAGATACATTGTAATAATGTAATAACTTAGCAATATATTAAATTAGCTTTTTTTCTACATAAGGGCTAGCTGCCCTGCATTTTGATGGTAAATTGAGTAATTTTCGCGAGATAACCACAATCGATCCTCACTGGGGTCGCGACCCTACCTCCTCATATGACACCAGTACTGATCGGACTCGACAGTGACTCGATAATCGTAAAGCTTTCTTCATAATCGAGCTAAAATAAATTAGTATAACCTAAACTAAAATGAAATGTAAGGACCGAGAGCCAATCTAATGTAACAGTAAGTTGACAACATTGATATCTTATCAGCAGTATGACGGTCACTTTATCTGACTTTATGGTTACCTGTAGTTAAAGTAGGTAATAAAGTATTGAAATTTTTTGTTTACATTGCAGGAATCACGTGACGTTTCCACATCGCCTGAGATGGTCAACACGTGTTTACCTAAATACCTACGAAGACTTGTTTTAACATTAGTAACTATTACAATAATTTTCGTGGGTGTCGTCAATATTCAATTCAACATGAAAGGATTCTGGCTAATGCCCGCGCCAGTGTCATCAACTTTTGAAGAAATGAAGTCTTTATTGCGAGGGTCACATGACAGAATTATTAAAAACCGTCATAATTTAGAAAGTACCATCGCAGCCAACCGTACACTCATAGAAGTGTACGAAGGGTTACGGAATAAAGACAGGAGATCTGATCCGATTTCAAATAAGAAAACCTCGCCGGGAAATGTTACTCATAATATTCAGTGGTATAATAAGCCAGCTTGGATTAACCTTGGCTATGCAAATCGTGTTTTGACGTCTTCTGATTGCATTTATAACAACTGTAGAATGTATGAAGGAGTAGACAGCCTCGCGAAGTATGCAGCTATTGTCTTCTCTTTCACGCATGAATTGAACTTTAAACCGCCTCTTTCGCGTGCTGAAAGACCACATAATCAGGTATGGATATTTTTTGGATTAGAATCACCTCTTTATCATGACAAAATTGCCTATAGGCACACTAATTGGAAGAACACGATGAATTGGTCGATGTCCTACCGACGGGATGCTGATATATTTTTCCCTTACGGAATGCTTGAGAGAAAAAGTGAACAAACATATCGTAACTACAGTGCAATATTCTCCCGCAAAACCAAACAAGCAGTTTGGCTAGTAAGTAACTGTGGAGCTGCAAGCTATAGAGATGATTTCGTGTCAGAACTCCAAAGGCACGGGATAAAGGTCGATATATTTGGGGTTTGTGCGAATAATATATTCCGTAACAGGAACGAAATTTTGTCACTCATCAACAAAGACTATATTTTTTTCCTCAGTTTTGAGAACAGCATATGTAAAGACTATGTGACAGAGAAGTTCTTCCGTTACTTTAATCTAGACGTTGTTCTGGTTGTTCGCGGGGGTGCAGATTATGACCACGATCTACCAAACGATACCTTCATAAACGCCGCTCATTTCGAGTCACCGAAATTATTAGCTAATTTTCTGCTTAAAGTTGAATCTTCAGAACAATTATACACCAATTACATTAGAAACAAAGACAAATATGTCGCTTCAGAAATGTTTACAATACCTACTAGCTACTGCAGTATATGTGAAAAGCTGAACAATTTGAATGACAACAGAAAGACATACGAAGACCATGTCAGCTTTATACATGATAACACGTGCTGGACAGCTTCTGATGTTCCGCTCAGACTTTCGTTTTTCAAGGACAGTATTTTAACATTTGTGTTTTTGATACTTATAATGATATGTTGTGTTGCATGTAAACGTCAGTGCTGTGTTGCAAGAAAACGTAATTAGACCTATGGTGGATTATGTAGACCACCTATGCGTTTTGCAACTGTTTAACACTCTGATGTTCAACAATTTTGATCTAACTTTAGTTAATTTAATACATAGCTTGATTGGCTGACTAACTCGTGGGAACGACTTACTATGCGCTACTCTTTGTTTTCAGTGCAATACTTTTTTAAATGCACTTCTCGTTTTTTATGTCTTTCCCACGACTTAGTAACTCGTTTCCACGACATACTAAGTGGTTCCCTCGCGTAAGTATCTCATGGTATGTAAATTCACACCTTGTTTTTTCACTTATAACGTCTAAGACTAAGAGTCTTAATTTGTTTATAGTTACACACATGAATGTTTTATAAAAAAATCTATTAAGTATTTTTACCTGTGCATAGATAAAAAGTACAATCTCGTATCAAGATTAGCTTTTTTCTGTTTCATGATACATTACTGAAAGCTCAGTTCAGTTCAGTTCAGTTCAGTTCAGTTCAGTTCTTTATTTCCTCCTTGAAGGAGATATACATACAAAGCAACATTATATCATGCGTGTACAAAAACATAAAAGAAAGAGAAAAAGAAAACAAAAAAGAGCATAGTGAAGCATCAAAATATATACAATTTTACATTTCATCTAAGAGTCTACCTATTAGTAAGCGAAATAGATATACATAATTTATTGTTACGCATTAATTGTTTAATGCGCAGAATATCTACCTAGTTACCTGCTGTGCGTCATATATTCTGAGATGGGTGTCAAACCTCAGTGACGTGAAACAGATATTCGTGGCATAAGCAGACAAATGCTTTGTAATCATCGATTTGTGACTGTATGGGCTTTCCTAATAAAGCCAGATAAAAGTCATTGGGACAGAAATTAAATAATTCATTATACACGTTAACGCCAAAAGAGCGCAAAATTTGCCATAGAAATCGTAATCGTTCTGGAAGACTTATATTACAGT
>JAFMSR010003279.1:0-15547 GCA_022818135.1 Saxidomus purpurata | reverse complement strand
TTTTTGTACGAATGTGATAAAATCTGAAACTAGCAGGCATTCAGGGTTAGGTACAAGTTAAGTGCCTTAGAGAAAGGAAGCTAGTGGTTAACATCATATCAATCTTGTACACAAATATGATTTCATGGGTTTTAGGTCAGTCATTGTACAAAAGATTTGGTCTTTTGACCTTCTTTTTCATAAATGTAAGACATATGTGTAGGTCTGTAATCTCAACCCTTTCTTTTGCTGTTTTTTTTCTGTCTTCCTGTGAATTCTCCCTTTGAATGTGCTTTATGGTAAGTCTGTCTTCAAGTTGGCAATGCCAAACAGGCTTCCTAGGTCAGGCACAAAATGTAGTATCTTAGTAGCTGGTTTTAAACTGAGATATCGGTTATACCCAGCATGCTTTCCAGTATATACCCAGTCCAGTATCCAGTGCTTTGAAAAAGACAAAGTAAGTGGTTGAGATTATTTATAATAGCCATATGATAATATGGTAGCTTCAGAAACAAAAGCAATAATGTCATCTGGAAACTCTGAAATGAAAGATTAGGCCAATATTATCTGACAAAGCTTCTCATGAAGCTGTAGGGTCATTTTGAGGACTGTTTTGGCCAATCATTTTTGTTCAAAATTTCTTTCAAGACAGAAACCTTCTGTAAAAATAAATGATATTGGATGGCTATTTCGGCCATTAAATTTTTATCAGCTTTTTGTTAAGTTTACGAGTTTGATTCAGTTTAAGGACTGACCTATAACCTTTCAGGCCAACCATTTTTGACAATAAACTTCTCATAGAAGTAGTAAGTTTATTTCAAGTATTGTTCTGGTCAATGACTTTTGATAAAATCGTCTCATAAGCGATCAGTTAGATATTAAAGGAAATTGTTTTTTTTTACAAAACATCTTGTAGGGAAGAAAGTTCATGTTAAGGACTGTTTAGGCCATATGTTTTTCACGAAAACATTCTATAGATACAAATTATATCTTTTGTGTACATGAGCCTTAATTGGCCTTTGGTTACTTATTATTGAAAAGCATTCATTTCCGTCTTTGATTAGCAAAACAATTTGAATTTTTAAAGATTTCATTTAATATGCATTTTTGTACGAATGTGATATAATCTGAAACTAGCAGGCTTTCAGGGTTAGGTACAAGTTAAGTGCCTTAGAGAAAGGAAGCTAGTGGTTAACATCATATCAATATTGTACACAAAGATGATTTCATGGGTTTTAGGTCAGTCATTGTTCAAAAGATTTGGTCTTTTGACCTTCTTTTTCTCAAATGCAAGACATTTGTGTAGGTCTGTAATCTCAACCCTTTCTTTTGTTGTTTATTTTCTGTCTTCCTGTGAATTCTCCCATTAAATGTGCTTTATGGTTAGTCTGTCTTCAGTTGGCAATGCCAAACAGGCTTCCTAGGTCAGGCACAAAATGTAGTATCTTAGTAGATGGTTTTAGACTGAGATATCGGTTATACCCAGCAAGCTTTCCAGTCTAGTATCCAGTGTTTTGAAAAGACAAAGTAAGTGGTTGAGATTATTTATAATAGCCATATGATAATATGGTAGCTTCAGAAACAAAAGCAATAATATTATCTTGAAACTCTGAAATGACAGATTAGGCCAATATTATCTGACAAAGCTTATCATGAAGCTGTAGGGTCATTTTGAGGACTGTTTTGGCCAATCATTTTTGTTCAAAATTTCTTTCAAGACAGAAACTTTCTGTGAAAATAAATGATATTGGATGGCTATTTCGGCCATTAAATTTTTATCAGCTTTTTGTTAAGTTTACGAGTTTGATTCAGTTTAAGGATTGACCTATAACCTTTCAGGCCAACCAGTTTTGACAATAAACTTCTCATAGAAGTAGTAAGTTTATTTTAAGTATTGTTCTGGTCAATGACTTTTGATAAAATCGTCTCATAAGCGATCAGTTAGATATTAAAGGAAATTGTTTTTTTCTTTTTTTTACAAAACATCTTGTATGGAAGAAAGTTCATGTTAAGGACTGTTTAGGCCATACGTATAACGAAAACATTCTATTGATACAAATTATAGCTTTTGTGTACATGAGCCTTAATTGGCCTTCGGTTACTTATCATTGAAAAGCATTCATTTCCGTCTAAGATTAGTAAAACAATTTGAAGTTTCAAAGATTTCATTTAATATGCATTTTTGTACGAATGTGACATAATCTGAAACTAGCAGGCTTTCAGGGTTAGGTACAAGTTAAGTGCCTTAGAGAAAGGAAGCTAGTGGTTAACATCATATCAATATTGTACACAAAGATGATTTCATGGGTTTTAGGTCAGTCATTGTTCAAAAGATTTGGTCTTTTGACCTTCATTTTCTCAAATGTAAGACATTTGTGTAGGTCTGTAATCTCAACCCTTTCTTTTAATGTTTATTGCCTGTCTTCCTGTGAATTCTCCCATTAAATGTGCTTTATGGTTAGTCTGTCTTCAGTTGGCAATGCCAAACAGGCTTCCTAGGTCAGGCACAAAATGTAGTATCTTAGTAGATGGTTTAAGACTGAGATATCGGTTATACCCAGCAAGCTTTCCAGTCCAGTATCCAGTGCTTTGAAAAGACAAAGTAAGTGGTTGAGATTATTTATAATAGCCATATGATAATATGGTAGCTTCAGAAACAAAACAATAATAATGTCATTTTGAAACTCTGAAATGACAGATTAGGCCAATATTATCTGACAAAGCTTCTCATGAAGCTGTAGGGTCATTTTGAGGACTGTTTTGGCCAATCATTTTTGTTCAAAATTTCTTTCAAGACAGAAACCTTGTGTGAAAATAAATGATATTGGATGGCTATTTTGGCCATTAAATTTTTATCAGCTTTTTGTTAAGTTTACGAGTTTGATTCAGTTTAAGGACTGACCTATAACCTTTCAGGCCAACCAGTTTTGACAATAAACTTCTCATAGAAGTAGTAAGTTTATTTCAAGTATTGTTCTGGTCAATGACTTTTGATAAAATCGTCTCATAAGCGATCAGTTAGATATTAAAGGAAATTGTTTTTTTTTACAAAACATCTTGTATGGAAGAAAGTTCATGTTAAGGACTGTTTAGGCCATATGTTTTTCACGAAAACATTCTATAGATACAAATTATAGCTTTTGTGTACATGAGCCTTAATTGGCCTTTGGTTACTTATTATTGAAAAGCATTCATTTCCGTCTTTGATTAGCAAAACAATTTGAATTTTTAAAGATTTCATTTAATATGCATTTTTGTACGAATGTGATATAATCTGAAACTAGCAGGCTTTCAGGGTTAGGTACAAGTTAAGTGCCTTAGAGAAAGGAAGCTAGTGGTTAACATCATATCAATATTGTACACAAAGATGATTTCATGGGTTTTAGGTCAGTCATTGTTCAAAAGATTTGGTCTTTTGACCTTCTTTTTCTCAAATGCAAGACATTTGTGTAGGTCTGTAATCTCAACCCTTTCTTTTGCTGTTTATTTTCTGTCTTCCTGTGAATTCTCCAATTCAATGTGCTTTATGGTAAGTCTGTCTTCAGTTGGCAATGCCAAACAGGCTTCCTAGGTCAGGCACAAAATGTAGTATCTTAGTAGATGGTTTTAGACTGAGATATCGGTTATACCCAGCAAGCTTTCCAGTCTAGTATCCAGTGCTTTGAAAAGACAAAGTAAGTGGTTGAGATTATTTATAATAGCCATATGATAATATGGTAGCTTCAGAAACAAAAGCAATAATATTATTTGGATACTCTGAAATGACAGATTAGGCCAATATTATCTGACAAAGCTTCTCATGAAGCTGTAGGGTCATTCTTAGGACTGTTTTGGCCAATCATTTTTGTTCAAAATTTCTTTCAAGACAGAAACCTTGTGTGAAAATAAATGATATTGGATGGCTATTTTGGCCATTAAATTTTTATCAGCTTTTTGTTAAGTTTACGAGTTTGATTGAGTTTAAGGACTGACCTATAACCTTTCAGGCCAACCAGTTTTGACAATAAAGTTCACATAGAAGTAGTAAGTTTATTTCAAGTAGTTGGTCAAACTTTGATAAAATCGTTATAATATTTTTTTTTTTTTTTTTTTTTTTTTTTTTTTTTTTTTTTTTTTTTTTTGGGGGGAAGTTTTTTTTTTTTGGTGTTTTTTTTTTTTTTTTTTTTTTTTTTATTTTTTTTTTTTTTTTTTATTTTTTTTTTTTTTTTTTTGGCTTTTTTTTTTTTTTTTTTTTTTTTTTTTTTAAAAAATTTTTTTTTTTTTTTTTTAATAAAATTTTCATAGAAGTAGTAAGTTTATTTTAAGTATTGTTCTGGTCAATGACTTTTGATAAAATCGTCTCATAAGCGATCAGTAAGATATTAAAGGAAATTGATTTTTTTTTTTTTTTTTTTTTACAAAACATCTTGTAGGGAAGAAAGTTCATGTTAAGGACTGTTTAGGCCAAATGTATAACGAAAACATTCTATAGATACAAATTATAGCTTTTGTGTACATGAGCCTTAATTGGCCTTCGGTTACTTATCATTGAAAAGCATTCATTTCCGTCTTTGATTAGCAAAACAATTTGAAGTTTTAAAGATTTCATTTGAATATGCATTTTTGTACGAATGTGACATAATCTGAAACTAGCAGGCTTTCAGGGTTAGGTACAAGTTAAGTGCCTTAGAGAAAGGAAGCTAGTGGTTAACATCATATCAATATTGTACACAAAGATGATTTCATGGGTTTTAGGTCAGTCATTGTTCAAAAGATTTGGTCTTTTGACCTTCATTTTCTCAAATGTAAGACATATATGTAGGTCTGTAATCTCAACCCTTTCTTTTGCTGTTTATTTTCTGTCTTCCTGTGAATTCTCCCACTAAATGTGCTTTATGGTTAGTCTGTCTTCAAGTTGGCAATGCCAAACAGGCTTCCTAGGTCAGGCACAAAATGTAGTATCTTAGTAGATGGTTTTAGACTGAGATATCGGTTATACCCAGCATGCTTTGCAGTATATACCCAGTCCAGTATCCAGTGCTTTGAAAAGACAAAGTAAGTGGTTGAGATTATTTATAATAGCCATATGATAATATGGTAGCTTCAGAAACAAAAGCAATAATATCATCTTGAAACTCTGAAATGACAGATTAGGCCAATATTATCTGACAAAGCTTCTCATGAAGCTGTAGGGTCATTTTGAGGACTGTTTTGGCCAATCATTTTTGCTCAAAATTTCCTTCAAGACAGAAACCTTGTGTGAAAATAAATGATATTGGATGGCTAGTTTGGCCATTAAATTTTTATCAGATTTTTGTTAAGTTTACGAGTTTGATTCAGTTTAAGGACTGACCTATAACCTTTCAGGCCAACCAGTTTTGTCAATAAGCTTCTCATAGAAGTAGTAAGTTTATTTTAAGTATTGTTCTGGTCAATGACTTTTGATAAAATCGTCTCATAAGTGATAAGTTTGATATTAAAGGCAAATGTTTTTTTTTACAAAACATCTTGTATGGAAGAAAGTTCATGTTACGGACTGTTTAGGCCATATGCTTTTAACGAAAACATACTATAGATACAAATTATAGCTTTTGTGTACATGAGCCTTAATTGGCCTTTGGTTACTTATCATTGAAAAGCATTCATTTCGGTCTTTGATTAGAAAAACAATTGAGTTTTAAAGATTTCATTTAATATGCATTTTTGTACGAAATGTGATAAAATCTGAAACTAGCAGGCTTTCAGGGTTAGGTACATGTTAAGTGCCTTAGAGAAAGGAAGCTAGTGGTTAACATCATATCAATCTTGTACACAAAGATGATTTCATGGGTTTTAGGTCAGTCATTGTTCAAAAGATTTGGTCTTTTGACCTTCTTTTTCTCAAATGCAAGACATTTGTGTAGGTCTGTAATCTCAACCCTTTCTTTTGTTGTTTATTTTCTGTCGTTTTCCTGTGAATTTTCCCATCAAATGTGCTTTATGGTTAGTCTGTCTTCAGTTGGTAATGCCAAACAGGCTTCCTAGGTCAGGCACAAAATGTAGTATCTTAGTAGATGGTTTTATACTGAGATATCGGTTATACCCAGCATGCTTTCAAGTATATACCCAGTCCAGTATCCAGTGCTTTGAAAAGACAAAGTAAGTGGTTGAGATTATTTATAATAGCCATATGATAATATGGTAGCTTCAGAAACAAAAGCAATAATATCAGCTTGAAACTCTGAAATGACAGATTAGGCCAATATTATCTGACAAAGCTTCTCATGAAGCTGTAGGGTCATTTTGAGGACTGTTTTGGCCAATCATTTTTGTTCAAAATTTCTTTCAAGACAGAAACCTTGTGTGAAAATAAATGATATTGGATGGCTATTTCGGCCATTTAATTTTTATCAGCTTTTTGTTAAGTTTACGAGTTTGATTGAGTTTAAGGACTGACCTATAACCTTTCAGGCCAACCAGTTTTGACAATAAACTTCTCATAGAAGTAGTAAGTTTATTTTAAGTATTGTTCTGGTCAATGACTTTTGATAAAATCGTCTCATAAGTGATCAGTTAGATATTAAAGGAATTTTTTTTTTTTTTTTACAAAACATCTTGTAGGGAAGAAAGTTCATGTTAAGGACTGTTTAGGCCATACGTATAACGAAAACATTCTATAGATACAAATTATAGCTTTTGTGTACATGAGCCTTAATTGCCCTTCGGTTACTTATCATTGAAAAGCATTCATTTCCGTCTTTGATTAGCAAAACAATTTGAAGTTTTAAAGATTTCATTTAATATGCATTTTTGTACGAATGTGACATAATCTGAAACTAGCAGGCTTTCAGGGTTAGGTACAAGTTAAGTGCCTTAGAGAAAGGAAGCTAGTGGTTAACATCATATCAATATTGTACACAAAGATGATTTCATGGGTTTTAGGTCAGTCATTGTTCAAAAGATTTGGTCTTTTGACCTTCATTTTCTCAAATGCAAGACATTTGTGTAGGTCTGTAATCTCAACCCTTTCTTTTGCTGTTTATTTTCTGTCTTCCTGTGAATTCTCCCATTAAATGTGCTTTATGGTTAGTCTGTCTTCAAGTTGGCAATGCCAAACAGGCTTTCTAGGTCAGGCACAAAATGTAGTATCTTAGTAGATGGTTTTAGACTGAGATATCGGTTATACCCAGCATGATTTGCAGTATATACCCAGTCCAGTATCCAGTGCTTTGAAAAGACAAAGTAAGTGGTTGAGATTATTTATAATAGCCATATGATAATATGGTAGCTTCAGAAACAAAAGCAATACTATCATCTGGAAACTCTGAAATGACAGATTAGGCCAATATTATCTGACAAAGCTTCTCATGAAGCTGTAGGGTCATTTTGAGGACTGTTTTGGCCAATCATTTTTGTTCAAAATTTCTTTCAAGACAGAAACCTTGTGTGAAAATAAATGATATTGGATGGCTATTTCGGCCATTAAATTTTTATCAGCTTTTGTTAAGTTTACGAGTTTGATTCAGTTTAAGGACTGACCTATAACCTTTCAGGCCAACCTGTTTTGACAATAAACTTCTCATAGAAGTAGTAAGTTTATTTTAAGTATTGTTCTGGTCAATGACTTTTGATAAAATCTTCTCATGAGTGATAAGTATGATATTAAAGGAAATTTTCTTTTTTACAAAACATCTTGTAGGGAAGAAAGTTCATGTTAAGGACTGTTTAGGCCATATGTTTTTTTACGAAAACATACTATAGATACAAAATATAGCTTTTGTGTACATGAGCCTTAATTGGCCTTCGGTTACCTATCATTGAAAAGCATTCATTTCGGTCTTTGATTAGCAAAACAATTTGAAGTTTTAAAGATTTCATTTAAAATGCATTTTTGTACGAATGTGATAAAATCTGAAACTAGCAGGCTTTCAGGGTTAGGTACAAGTTAAGTGCCTTAGAGAAAGGAAGCTAGTGGTTAACATCATATCAATATTGTACACAAAGATGATTTCATGGGTTTTAGGTCAGTCATTGTTCAAAAGATTTGGTCTTTTGATCTTCTTTTTCTCAAATGTAAGACATATATGTAGGTCTGTAATCTCAACCCTTTCTTTTGTTGTTTATTTTCTGTCTTCCTGTGAATTCTCCCATTAAATGTGCTTTATGGTTAGTCTGTCTTCAAGTTGGCAATGCCAAACAGGCTTCCTAGGTCAGGCACAAAATGTAATATCTTAGTAGATGGTTTTAGACTGAGATATCGGTTATACCCAGCATGCTTTGCAGTATATACCCAGTCCAGTATCCAGTGCTTTGAAACCCAAAGTAAGTGGTTGAGATTATTTATAATAGCCATATGATAATATGGTAGCTTCAGAAATAAAAGCAATAATGTCATTTGGAAACTCTGAAATGACAGATTAGGCCAATATTATCTGACAAAGCTTCTCATGAAGCTATAGGGTCATTTTGAGGACTATTTTGGCCAATCATTTTTGTTCAAAATTTCCTTCAAGACAGAAACCTTCTGTGAATATAAATGATATTGGATGGCTATTTTGGCCATTAAATTTTTATCAGCTTTTTGTTAAGTTTACGAGTTGATTCAGTTTAAGGACTGACCTATAACCTTTCAGGGCAACCAGTTTTGACAATAAGCTTCTCATAGAAGTAGTAAGTTTATTTTAAGTATTGTTCTGGTCAATGACTTTTGATAAAATCTTCTCATGAGTGATAAGTTTGATATTAAAGGAAAATATTTTTCTTTTACAGAACAGTTTCTATGGAAGAAAGTTCATGTTAAGGACTGTTTAGGCCATATGCTTTTACGAAAACATACTTTAGATACAAATTATAGCTTTTGTGTACATGAGCCTTAATTGGCCTTTGGTTACTTATCATTGAAAAGCATTCATTTCCGTCTTTGATAAGAAAAACAATTTGATTTTTTAAAAATTTCATTTAATATGCATTTTTGTACGAATGTGATAAAATCTGAAACTAGCAGGCTTTCAGGGTTAGGTACAAGTTAAGTGCCTTAGAGAAAGGAAGCTAGTGGTTAACATCATATCAATATTGTACACAAAGATGATTTCATGGGTTTTAGGTCAGTCATTGTTAAAAAAATTTGGTCTTTTGACCTTCTTTTTCTCAATGTAAGACATATGTGTAGGTCTGTAATCTCAACCCTTTCTTTTGTTGTTTATTTTCTGTCTTCCTGTGAATTCTCCCATGAAATGTGCTTTATGGTTAGTCTGTCTTCAAGTTGGCAATGCCAAACAGGCTTCCTAGGTCAGGCACAAAATGTAGTATCTTAATAGATGGTTTTAGACTGAGATATCGGTTATACCCAGCATGCTTTGCAGTATATACCCAGTCTAGTATCCAGTGCTTTGAAAAGACAAAGTAAGTGGTTGAGATTATTTATAATAGCCATATGATAATATGGTAGCTTCAGAAATAAAAGCAATAATATCATTTTAAAACTCTGAAATGACAGATTAAGCCAATATTATCTGACAAAGCTTCTCATGAAGCTGTAGGGTCATTCTTAGGACTGTTTTGGCCAATCATTTTTGTTCAAAATTTCCTTCAAGACAGAAACCTTGTGTGAAAATAAATGATTTTGGATGGCTATTTTGGCCATTAAATTTTTATCAGCTTTTTGTCAAGTTTACGAATTTGATTGAGTTTAAGGACTGACCTATAACCTTTCAGGCCAACCAGTTTTGACAATAAGCTTCTGATAGAAGTAGTAAAATTATTTAAAGTATTGTTCTGGTCAATGACTTTTTATAAATTTTCTCATAAGTGATAAGTTAGATATTAAAAGATTTTTTTTTTACAAAACATCTTGTAGGGAAGAAAGTTCATGTTAAGGACTGTTTAGGCCATATGATTTTCACGAAAACATTCTATAGATACAAATTATAGCTTTTGTGTACATGAGCCTTAATTGGCCTTCGGTTACTTATCATTGAAAAGCATTCATTTCCGTCTTTGATTAGCAAAACAGTTTGAATTTTTAAAGTTTTCATTTAATATGCATTTTTGTACGAATGTGATATAATCTGAAACTAGCAGGCTTTCAGGGTTAGGTACAAGTTAAGTGCCTTAGAGAAAGGAAGCTAGTGGTTAACATCATATCAATCTGTACACAAAGATGATTTCATTGGTTTTAGGTCAGTCATTGTTCAAAAAATTTGGTCTTTTGACCTTCTTTTTCTCAAATGTAAGACATATGTGTAGGTCTGTAATCTCAACCCTTTCTTTTGCTGTTTATTTTCTGTCTTCCTGTGAATTCTCCCATTAAATGTGCTTTATGGTAAGTCTGTCTTCAAGTCGGCAATGCCAAACAGGCTTCCTAGGTCAGGCACAAAATGTTGTATCTTAGTAGATGGTTTTAGACTGAGATATCGATTATACCCAGCATGCTTTGCAGTATATACCCAGTCCAGTATCCAGTGCTTTGAAAAGACAAAGTAAGTGGTTGAGATTATTTATAATAGCCATATGATAATATGGTAGCTTCAGAAATAAAAGCAATAATATCATTTTAAAACTCTGAAATGACAGATTAGGCCAATATTATCTAACAAAGCTTCTCATGAAGCTGTAGGGTCATTTTGAGGACTGTTTTGGCCAATCATTTTTGTTCAAAATTTCTTTCAAGACAGAAACCTTGTGTGAAAATAAATGATATTGGATGGCTATTTTAGCCATTAAATTTTTATCAGCTTTTTGTTCAGTTTACGAGTTTGATTGAGTTTAAGGACTGACCTATAACCTTTCACGCCAACAAGTTTTGACAATAAGCTTCTCATAGAAGTAGTAAAATTATTTGAAGTTGTGTTCTGGTCAATGATTTTAATAAAATCTTCTCAGAAGTGATAAGTTAGAATATGAAAAAAAAAATGTTTTTTACAAAACATCTTGTATGAAAGATATTTCCTGTTAAGGACTTTTTAGGCCATATGTTTTTAACGAAAACATTCTTTGATACAAATTATAGCTTTTGTGTACATGAGCCTTAATTGGCTTTTGGTTACTTATAATTAAAAAGCATTCATTTCTATCTTTGATTAGCAAAATAATTTGAAATTTTAAAGTTTTCATTTAATATGCATTTTTGTACGAATGTGATAAAAACTGAAACTAGCAGGCTTTCAGGGTTAGGTACAAGTTAAGTGCCTTAGAGAAAGGAAGCTAGTGGTTAACATCATATCAATCTTGTACACAAATATGATTTCATTGGTTTTAGGTCAGTCATTGTTCAAAAGATTTGGTCTTTTGACCTTCTTATTTTTTAAATGTATGACATATGCGTAGGTCTGTAATCTCAACCCTTTCTTTTGCTGTTTATTTTCTGTCTTCCTGTGAATTCTCCCATGAAATTTGCTTTATGGTTAGTCTGTCTTCAAGTTGGCAATGCCAAACAGGCTTCCTAGGTCAGGCACAAAATGTAATATCTTAGTAGATGGTTTTAGACTGAGATATCGGTTTAACCCAGCATGCTTTGCAGTATATACCCAGTCCAGTATCCAGTGCTTTGAAAAGACAAAGTAAGTGGTTGAGATTATTTATAATAGCCATATGATAATATGGTAGCTTCAGAAACAAAAGCAATAATGTCATCTGGAAACTCTGAAATGACAGATTAGGCCAATATTATCTGACAAAGCTTCTCATGAAGCTGTAGGGTCATTTTGAGGACTGTTTCGGCCAATCATTTTTGTTCAAAATTTCTTTCAAGACAGAAATCTTGTGTGAAAATAAATGATATTGGATGACTATTTTGGCCATTAAATTTTTATCAGATTTTTGTTAAGTTTACGAGTTCGATTCAGTTTAAGGACTGACCTATAACCTTTCAGGCCAACCTGTTTTGAAAATAAGCTTCTCATAGAAGCAGTACGTTTATTTTAAGTATTGTTCTGGTCAATGACTTTTTATAAATTTTCTCATAAGTGATAAGTTAGATATTAAAGGAAACATACTTTAGATACAAATTATAGCTTTTGTGTACATGAGCCTTAATTTGCCTTTGGTTACTTATTATTGAAAAGAATGACTTTTGATAAAATCTTGTCATAAGTGATCAGTTTCATATCAAAGAAAAATGCCGTTTTTTTAATTCAACTTGTATGGACGAAAGTTCATGTGAAGGACTGTTTAGGCCATATGTTTTTAACGAAAATTTACTACAGATACTAGTTAAAGCTTTTGCGTACATGAGCCTTAATTGACCTTTGGTTACTTATCATTAAAAAGCAATCATTACTATCTTTATTAGCAAAGGGCTAATCTTTAAAAGATCTGTTGTAGATGTAATGTTTGTTAGAAAAATGTCAGTTTAAATGTTAAGGAAAGTGATGTGTTATGTGAAGAAGTTTGCTATCAAGTTTTATAAGCCATTTTTGTATTTAGGGAACACTACATCTGCGGTGGGATTGCCACCTTAATTTTGGTAAGAGAACTTCTGTAATAGTTTCACGTTCATTAAAATTGCAACAGTCAAGGCACAACATTAGCAAAAAACGTTTAACTGTAAAAGGGCAAGACTTTGACCTTGTGCAAGTGGAGACCATAATAGACAAAACAAATTGCATGGTGCACAGAACGAACATAAAGCAGAATAATTGATTAAGTCAAAAGTCATAAAAAGTCACTTGCTCTTAATGATAAGTTAATGAGGTTTTTTTGTTAAAATTAAATTAAAGTAGTAGGTGCCTTTTTAGCATGACATGTGGGTCACAATTGACCTTTCCTGGAGCGGGGTAGGGTCACTTGATAGGCTTATATAGGAAAAACATCAAAAGTTTTATTGTCAAACCACTTATTTCCAGGGCTTAGACATTTGGAATATAGCATTACATTGTATGTAGTGGTCCTCTACTAAGATTGCCAAATCAGAAGCTCAAGGTCAAAATTGACCCTTTCTGATATGGATGACCTTGTGTTATAGCAAATGGTAACCAGGTGAGCGATATAGGGCCATCTTGGTTCTCTTGTTTCAAAACCATTATAGATATTACTTTGAAAGTTGCAATATTTATATACCATCATTACCTCCATCAACAGACAGGGGTACATAACTAGTATTTTATTTTTGATTTTATTTACATATTAAGCAAACATTCTGTAAAAACATGATAGTTTCTTTTTGATCATAATTAAAAGATATTACTTTACAGGAACTCGTTTTGCAGAATTAGTCGTGCAGATTTAGCCGATTGACGACCTTTCATGACACAGATGTGCAGCCTGATCATGGTCTACACTGGAAGCGAAGCCAGGATCATTTGCCACCACTTAAATACTCAAAATACTCAAATTATACATATTTATTTTACATTGATTGTATAGGTTGATTTTGATCTAGGCCTACACTGGTTGACTTGGCAGACATACTTTTCGTCGATTGTCAACCTGGTCATGATGTACACTGGTCGCAAAATCACTCAACACCAGCGGAAAAACTCGCATGGCATACGCATCGATTGGAAAAGGCGTATTCTAATTTAATAAAAGCATGCAAATAGATGCAAAATATTCGTTTGCAAAACTTAACAACCGAATTTTGGTGCTACGTCAGCCCATTGCTTCGCAGTGACACGGACGTGCACAATTGATAATGGTCTACACTGGTCTGCAAGTCAGTTTCATCTATTTTAACAAGGTATGATTAAAAAACAACTTTCATATATTTTTGCTGGCTGTAGGTTCGAATTAACATAATTATACCTTAAATGCACTTACTGTAAAGAAATCGATATAGACCCAATAAAATGATATATTTCGGACAATGATATTAAAATAAACAATTACCAAGAAAAAAAACGTAATATAATTACAAAATATATATCCTTACAAGTATGCAATTGTGCAACTAACAACATAGTTTAAGAGAAATTGTTGACTGCTTCCTGTCCACACTGATGTAAAGGCTGATCGTAATCTTACACTGGTCACAAAGGAAGTTTTCACTGCCGCTGAAGGGTTTAGTTGAACTTGCTATTTTACACCATCTGATTCTATTATACGCTTATGTTCCATACTGGTCGCAAAATCAAAAACACTCTTTGAAGTGATTTATTTTGCAGGATAAGTTTATCAATTCTACATCGAAGTTAAACGACTTAATGTAAAACATAAACAAGTACGTAATATTCATATGCATAATTAGCATTATGACGGTGCTGATTCTGATTTTGGTCATAGTCTATCGTTGCTGTGAAGTCAGACTCAGTCGCTGCAAAGATAGTATGACATATTGTAATTCACAGGTAGAGAATATTTGTTTGTAAAACACACAACAGAACAATAGTGCTGAATCAACTGACAGCCCCCTGACCACACGGATGATCATATTGATCATGGTTTACACTGGTCTTGAAAGCATACTAATGTGTCGTTAGTAAGGTAAGATTTGACGATTATCTTTATACATTATTTGGCTGCTGTCAGTTTGGCTATATATGAGTATACACTTTTATCAGATTATCTATGTTGTTGTAGTAGAGTTTTAACGCCTGTTCAAACCGTGTTTTTGATAATTTTAACAAGCCGGCACTTTACCTAACAATCGTTCCTGGGAAGGATCAGTACTAGAACACTATCCTCTGTCAGAAACTGCCAACTTCCTCACATAAAAAGACATGGTCGGTAGCAGGGCTTAAACCCATGACCCTCAATCGATGTGAGGTTACAGCGACTCAAACCACTTGACGACCAAGGAGGACATCAGTGAATTTCCAAGCCAATCAGTAATTTAGTACCATCGAACCAGCTCAGATGTGGAAGTTGATCATAGTTTACATTGATTCCGAAGACAAGCTCGATTAATTGAAACTTAATTATTTGGTATTGATTATACATATTTATCATGATGTATTATTATGAAAAAATGCAAGTTTTACAGGCACAGAATATTTATTTATGAAACTTACTACAGAATTATGGTAACTGTACCGAAGATTTATAATTATGCCCGCTGACGACACCAATGTGCAAGTGTGATCATGATCTGGCAGACTTACTCGCCATCAATTAACTGGTAAATTAAAGTTAATATTTTACTTTGAATTTAAAGGACGTATTGAAATACGTGACCTACACCTAAAGAATATTTGTTTCCGTAACTTACAACAGATAGACAATTGTCATCTGACGACATGGATGTTCAAGTTGATAATGGTCGATACTGGTCGAGGAAGTTAGACAACGTAAATTAATTGTGACAAGTAATTAACCGAAGTAAACAATTATAAAGATGAAAACATGTGTACTGCATTCAAACTGATATGCGTTTATGTTTATAGAACACTTGTTTGTAGGTCTAAAATACAAAATGACTATGGTATAGAGTCAGCAGGTTTTCATATGGTGGCACGGATGTACAAGATGATCATAGTCTACACTTGTCAGGAAGGAAGACTCGCCGCCATTGGGTTTGTTTAAACTTACATATTTGATATCGATTGCATAAAATCATATGGCCTTTACTGGTCGCCAAGTCAGAAAGGTTTACCGCCAGCATGGTATAGACTGATTTTGGTCCGCACTTGTCGCAAAGGCAGATTCACTTGTCGTCTGCTGAATACATTTTAAATGA